>VZTL01006975.1:25868-42329 GCA_013400535.1 Scopus umbretta
GGGGTGTTTGGGGCTTTTTAGTTTCCAACTTATTTTGCAGCTTTGAAAACCTTTTCCAGTTGAAAATAACCATGTTTTTAAGTAGAAATATGTATATGAGAACACAATAAATATATTGACTGTGTTGTTATTTGGGTGACACTTAGTATTGACAGATGAAAATAAATTTGCTCAGAATTTTCTCTGAGTAAGGTAATAAAAATTAATGTTCAAAACCTGGATCCAGTCCTGTGAACACCTGCGGGGAAAATCTTCCAGCATTCTAGATCTTGAAACACTTTGAATCTTTCTGTCTTCGCATTTATATTGAAATGGAGTAGGTAAATGTGGGGAAAAAATAAAGGTAGAGGACACTTTGGGGAAAGGAGTAAATCACTTTTATATTCAGAAAATCCATCTGGTAATAAAAAGATTAAAACATAGCATACACAATCTTTTTGTAAGCTTACTGAAAAAAGGCAATCTTGTGCCTTTTTTTAATAGTAAAATTGTCTAAACAAGGTGCAGTTTTACTGCAATTTAAACGATTGGGGTTTTTTTTTCATTTTCAGTTTCTTATGTCCTTACATAGAGAGCAGGTAAAATTAATGTATTGCAGGTTTTAGCTACAAGCCTGTAGAAAATTATTTAAATGTTGATTTTTTTTTTTCTGCAATGTATCATATATACACATGAATCCCGAGTCCTTTATTTATGCTTCACTTATCTCTAGAATTCTTCAGCCCAAAATGGAGTGGTTCTGAGGGAAGCCCTCCATGAATGGCCTCCTTATATGCTGTTCTCTGGGAAGGGCTAAAGCTTGTTTAGTATTTACCCTCGTACTGGATATGACCAGGTGTTTTTCTGTTTTTCACTTTGTTGAAGTCTTACTGATTCTAACCTTAAAAGTTGCTACTTTCCAAGGAATTACTACTGTGTATGTGTACTCCAAGCAGAGGCACATACAGAACGGTGAAAGCTTCCTAAAATTTAGAGTAAGGACTATTACTGCAAGCATATTATTTTGTATAAACTCCAGAACCTATTTTTTCGCTTACTTTTTCAGTAGAGTTTCTGTCCTTGTGAAGGCATTGTCTTCAGGTGGGGTACAGCGATGACTTGTGCACAGTTTGACTGGGTTGGGAGCTTTTCAGCTTTCTACCTTGTTTTAACACCTAAGGTGGAGGTTTTAATATTTTTCAAATTACATTAGGAAATAGTTCTTCACTCATTAAGTGAAAAAATAATTTAGAACCTACCTGAAAAAGATGTGAAAAAATATTTTATGCCTTTTAATAAACAATTTTCATAGCACTTACTGATGTGGTATTCTTGAGACTTGTTGCTTTGGCTAATTTGAATCTTAAAAGAATTTCCTTTACATAACGGTAAAGTGAACTAAGGCTGCCAAAGTGCTGTCTTAAATTTTGAAGACTTTTTACAAGTAGGAAGAAGTAGTAGCAAATAGTTTAGGACATGTTATTTTTATTTCAGAGCCTCAGTGTAGCTAAAACCTAAAAACTTTCTTTTAACTTACCTGCTTTTTCACTAGGGAAAACATTTCTAGACAGTCAGGATTGATACAGTAATTGAAATGGAGAAGCTGCATGTTGCTTATGCGCAAGTGCTTCCAAAATCATATGGATGCTGTTTGGGTCTATTGTTTCAGGTACAAAACGGTGGTTCCTTACATGAGATTAGATCTTACTCGAGACATCTAATGCTTCCTTTTTACTAAATGAGTGGCTTTGCCTGGAGTCATCACAAACCTTGCTGTGCTAAGTAGGGAACAGACTATATCCGTGAATGCTGTATAAATTCTGCTGCACTTAGGGTCAGTGCATGATAGCGAGGTCAATAATTTGTTTGGCAAAGAAATTAGATATTTTATAGAACTTGGAGAAACTAGAACAGTTTAAGAAAATAGTTCAGGATTTGGCTTGAAACAAATGTGGTCCTGTAATTGACAAGATGATGCACAATGTGCCCACAAAATAATTACAGAGCTTATTTGTGGCCAATTTAACCAACTTAATTGAGTTGTCTATACACTCAGCAAAATCATTTTGAGGACAGGGGTATGTGTATTTTTATTTGGCTAGAGTGACAATGGTAGAAATTGATAACTCAAAGCCTTCATATACTTTTGAATCTTCTGTCTTCAAATGAGAAAAAAAAAAAAGAAAAAAGACAGTGAGCTTTGAGAAAACATGGGACCCATTCAGTCTGAACTACTTTGATTTCTCATGTATAAGAATGCAAGAAGTGCTCTACAAGGTTTGACCAGTCTAGCCCAAACCACTGAAGATGCCTACGTGAGAGTATAAGATCAGGGCATCTGTTGTTCTGAACTGCAGTCATAACTCTGACAGTAGACAGACATGTCTTTTAATGAAGATCTGCCGAAATTATGAGGAAAGTTAGGATGAATTTTTTCAATGAATGCTTTTTCCATTTCTTGGCCCAGTGCTTTGCTGTTCATTTTCTCTCCCAGTTGCTCAACAGAGGAAAAAATGCTCACAGTAACATAGTAATAATTCTCTGATTTGCACTTCTCATGGATAAGTTTGCTGAGCTTACTGTCCTTTCTAAAAAAATCTTAATGTTTTAATTAATTCTGGACTTTCCCAGCTGAGACCTGATGTTCTTTTGTAGCTCAGTTCTTTCAAAACATGGCTTCTTGTGAAGTCAAATATATTTTAACAATTGGGGCAAGTTAGATCTAGCCTGCAGATTAGATTTGGCTCATTGCAACTACAAATCTAGTTCCCTGGCCACTACCTTTCCTGAAGTAGGAGGTCCTCAGATTTGGATATTAAGCACGGTGAAATGGGTTATTGATTCTTGGAGCCTGCTTTCTTAGAGGTGTCTTCCATCGTGATGCAGTAGACGTTTGTCTGTGATGGATCAAATTCAGGTGGTGTTCTGTCGTGAGACAGTTACATGAAGGCAGACATCAGTGGGTTTGTCTTGTTATGCGCACGATGGTGGTGATACAGTGAAGTGGTGGTCAGAAGCTGTTATCAAAGCCTTTTCTGAACACTTGCATTAATTTGTAGAACCTTTACCTTTCTCTTACTGTGTTTTGAGACATGTGGCCTTAGAAAGAGGTGGTACTTTTACAAGAGCCTGAAACAAGACTTAGCTCACCATGGAGAGAGAGATCCAGAATCTTGCTAAGTTTGGGAAACTAAATGTGGAAAGGGATTAATCGGTCTTCTGGAGACAGTTTTGGCTTTAGGGTTGCTGAACACCACCTTGTTCCAGCTGGATTGACTTTCTAATGGTATTTTTTAGGATTCTAAAGAAATCTTTGGTATCTTGTTTCCCAAGGCATCTGGCTTGCCATTTGCCTTAGTCATTGCACAAGAGTTTGTTAGCTTAGTCATAATTTAATTTCAGATGCTGCACATGGAGTTGTAAGTATTTAAGAATTCCTATGGAATCCTCTTGTATCAGAAGCAGTCACAGCATTCCTGGTAATGCTGGTTTGTTGAATAGAGCTACTTAACATTAACGTAGCTTTTCATAGTCTGAATAGTTTTGATCTGTTTGTGGAGGAAAAAAAAAATAAAGGTTGTTTTTGGGTGAAAACAGATTAATGCCTTTAATTACAAATGGAAAATGAATATTTCCATATGCATTACTTTGCATGGAAACATTCTCGTAGATTTGACTGAATAGTGGGTTGGTTTGCTCTACTTGCTTTGTGAAAGGCATGGCTTAAGCTTTTTTCCTTTGAAGCGAGAGTTGCAAAGCAACAAAGTTGCTTTTTACCTTCCCAGAGAGTGATTAAACATACTTTGCATCTTTCAGTGAGTGCATATTATGTTTTTTCTTTTAAAAATAAACAAAAACAGACTTTAAATGAATGAAAATTGCAATACCATTAACTGAAAACAGTTGGAAGGACCTTCAGGGGATGAGATTAGAAACAAATTGAGGGTGTTTTTGTGCTTTAATGCAGTATGCCCTTTCAGAGCTTATTGTCATTCTGCTTGTAGCTTGCGTTTTCATAATAAAGTTATACGGTATGAAGAAAACTCCCAACGTTTAGAATGCAAAATGCACCCTTTTACTATGACACCTACTAGTTAGTACTTGGGTGGGTTTATCAACTAAAACAATACATGATAAACTAACTTTGCTTAGAGAGGAAAATGGGTGTTCCGACTCTGTCACACAGTTTGCAAGAAGTATATATCTGACTTTGACTAAGTTATTTCTCATTGCTTGCTTTACAATTTGACATTATGTCCCAAAGAAATCAATTTCAGTATTGATGACTGGAGTATATACTTCTCACTATGGTTGAGTTTGTATTTAGTTGTTTTTTTTTTTACAGATGAACTAACTGACTGCTAGGTGTTGTTTCTGTACTTTATCTAAAAGCTATGTTATACTGCATCTCCACTTAAATCAACAATATATAATAGTTTTTCATATGTCAGCTGTACCATTTGAAGTGGTTCCTTGGACCAGATTAATTCCATGCATAAAATCCTCTGCCTCTTCTAGAAGGGGGAGGTTATGGTTTCTTAGACAATAATCCAGTTCACTAAACATATTGTATTATAATATTGGTGGTTTACATGCCCAGTGTGTGGATGGCTTTTTTTAGCTTTTTGTATGCAACTAGTTATTTAATGAAAACTAAGTATTTGCTTTGTTGTCCTAGTTCTTAACTTCTTATGGCATTTTTGGTAGCAGCTTTCAATGAGTTTTCAGTCCCCTTTTGGCTCATTAATACACTGTACCATCAAACTGAATGTCTCCACACAGGGAGAATTTGTTTTTACAGTTTTACTTTAATAGGCATGTTAACCTCATGTTAATAATGTCACTGTCATTCAAAAGCAACATCTCGCCTTTAAGATCTTGAGATACTGCTGCCAACAACAAAAAATTTCCAGGTAAATGTAATGCAAAAGGTGATGCTTGCAGTGCAGTCCTACCTCTGCATGCTTCCTAAGTGCCATTGGAGGCAGGAGACCACAACTGTAAATGATGAAATCTGAAAGATTGAATAAAATTTCATACATTTTTCAGTATTGTATTAGGGGTTGTATTTCACAAGTAACTTATATCGGTAACAATTTTCACTTGCAAATAATACACAGCAAATATAGGCTTTCAAAATTTCTTCATTGGTCACCGATTATGAGATTTGGAAATATTTTCTTGTAACGTCTGACTTTTATGAACACTGTATTAAAAAGTGCTTTGTAATCTAGAGGAGGACTAATAATAATACTAAAAAAACTGGTGGAGTGTAGAAAAATCTATATTCTTTTAATCTTCTATTTGTTGGCTTGACTTACAATTTTTTACGTTAGTATAACGCTTCCTCCTTTTGAGGCTGTGGGTCAGCTGTTTTATTATTAAATAGTGCAGCACAGATGGCAGATACCAGAAATAAAGTAGTGCAAATACAAAATGATGCTGATGTTTGCACCTGTGAGAAAACCATCATTTATCAGGCCAGATATTACTCACAGACTTAGTTGCTTATTCTTACATGTTTTCCCTTTAGTTGACTTTCTAGTGTTGGATTGATGTGTTTTCACTTCAGTTTGCTTTTTTGTTTAAGAAAGTAGCTTCAGGCTGTAACTGCACACTGTAGCAGCCTTCACAGAAGTGTTGCTGTATGAGTTTTCTTGGCGTCACCGTGCCGAGGTGTGCTACCGTGGCAGTTACGGTGACAGGCGGCTGTCCCCGCGGTAAGTTGGGGGTTCGCTTGGAAGAAGCAGGGTGCTGCGGTGCAGGGGGCAGGCGGGAACCCTGACAGCCAGCTCTGCTGCTGGGCCTCCTCCCGCCACCTCCCTCTGCTTTCAGGGAGGCTGCATGCAGCCTGTGTTCACCAGCTTCCCAAGAGGGTTGTAAAATGCAGCAGTTCTTTCACAGTTCTGGCACATTTAAGCAATTTGCTGGTGCTGTTTTTTCGAGATTGTTGATGCTCTTAAATGAACTTACTGCAGTAAACCCATCAAGAGTTAACGGAAGCAGTTACAGTAAAATCTCGTTCATCGCTAGAGGTAGGAAATTGCCTGATTGCACTTTACAGCTTACTGATTTTTAGGTAGACCAGTCCAAAAAATTGGGCCATCTGCTTGGATCATCAGTGTTTTTTGCTTAGAGGTGGAATCTTCCATGATCAGAACTGCACTGTGACTATTTGAGATTTGTGAGTAAAATAATGTTCACGTCTTAGTTGACTATCATCAGCTCAGTCCTACTGACTGTCAGTCGTTCCGTATGCTAGCGGAATAAGGTGCACCCGTCATTGTTACACAAGGTCTCACTGCTCTGTGGGAGATGCAAGTCTTAGGCCTCCTCCATCTCGTAACACATACAGGGGAAAGCCAATTGAAACAATCTGTCTAGTTCAGTCATACAAGGTTGGAAGAGAAGCAGAAATCCCATGCTATTTCACAACTGGGTTTTGTAGCTGTTAACCACTGGCAAATTGGTTTAAACCTAAATGCCAAAGTTTGCAGAGTTGATGTATTTTTGTACGTGTGCAGCAAAAGCTATACGTGTCAGAAGCTTGTTTAAAAATGCCTTGACTTGATCGAAGATTATTAGTCACTTGTTTTAAAGAGTTGGTATTGCATACATACTGCTAGAATATGCTGTTCATTGATGTGACCTCAGTAATTTGGTACATTTTGATTTTCAAAGTTTGTTACAGGTATAATTCAGAGCGTTTTTTTCCTAAAATATTGACATAATTGCGTAAAGCCTAAAAGATCTTACCAACTTGAAGAGGCCTTAATGATCTTAAGCGTTAGACTGCTTTAGTTTTTTATTAAGATTATCGTGGCCTTTGGCTGTTGTAGACTAAAAGAAATTCAAAAGTGACTTCCAGCCACCGTTGCAAGTACACTCTTGGTGAGTCGTTATGTTTTGTGTGTTGTGTGGCTAGTAGTCCAGTCAGATAAAATGAGGGTTGCAGAATGCCAGAAGGAATGTTTTTAATACTACTAATAGTGTTCACCTTGAATCTTCATTATCTTTGGGACACCAAGTTTGAGTAGACTATAATAGTGACTCAGGGGTTGTGAACGCAAATAAAGGTCCTGGTGTAGTGTAGGTTAAGGTTTTGGCTAATTTAGTTGTTTTGTTGTTGACCTAAATTACATGGAAATAATAGAAAAAGACAACAAAATTTTAAACTGCTCCTTACTTACCTATGACAGAAAAAAGTGTTTAATATGGGGGGAGAATTTTTTGGCATATTACAAAATAAACTAGAGAGAGAATAAGTGAAATACCCATACAGCATACTCCTTCTCCATGAGATTTGAGAAATGCTGTTCTGTCTGCAACAGATCCACAGAAATTTTTATTTATTTCTTCTTCAGGCTTGTTACCTTTGACATTATAAGTATGTTATGACTCTAGGACTAGTTGTTAGACTTACTGAATTTAATACTTGGCCTTTATTATGGTTTTCTATAAAGGTTTCTGTACAAGTAATTTTGCAATTAACTTTTCATGTTAAAGCAAGTGGCACAATACATGTGACCTACTTTGCAATGTTTCAAAAGAAAATCCAATTTCTAATAAGCAGTATTCATTAAATATTATTTGCCATTCCTTTTAACTGAATTTAAAAAGTCAAGCAGTACTCCATACTACTGAGGTGGGATTCTTTTTCCTCTCTTTCAAGTAATCTAGTACATCTTAGGTCTGTGACTTTTTTTTTCTTACTTTTCTTTGTATCCAAGTTAACATTATAAATAAAAGGATTTTATGCTGAGTTTTGTACCATCTTCTGCTTATTATATCACATGCCATCACAGCAATTTTTGAATGCCCTGAGCAGCTGTTGTTACGGGATCTTCTTTTTGCTTAACTGTTTTGCTTAGCTGTCCCAAACCTAGTAGTACTTTTTGACTGCTGTTTCTATCTCAATGTCTGGTTGGTTTGGGGTGGGTTTTCTGTTTTGGGTTGGGTTGGGTTTTTTTGCTTGTGTGCCCTTGACACTGTCTCTGAAAATGTCTCATAATTTTTTTTTCTCTCTTTTTTTACCCCCCCCCTCCGAATTATAATTTGCCACACCTTGCAACATGTTCTAGGATTTTCCAACTTGTCAAACTTGAATTTTTTATTTTTTTTCTTTTTTCTCACATCAACATTTTTCTTTGTCTTTCCTTTCTTAAAACTACTGTATCAGCGTGTTTTATCAATGTTTAACAAACATCAGTTTGTTAGTTTGCGTGGGGAGTGTGCTTTTGAAGTCTGTCTGCCAAGTGTCCCCACTTCTGCATGCTTTGGTTTGCATTGCAGAGCAGTCTTAAAGTGAGTGAATTTCATTCTTTCTGGATCAAACTAGGCTGGAATTGATACTCCAGGAGCGCACCAAAAGTATTCCACTCATTAATGGGCAACCAGTCCATGGCAATCAGGTGTTTTAGTCACGGCTAACTGTAGTTAGAAATGTATACAGTATGTATGTTAGGCCCTCAGGACCAACTTTTTTGTTTTACAAATGCACTTCTTTCTGGTGGCATTACTTACTGATGCAGATGTGGCTTGTGAACTTTGCTATTTGAGTGCTGAGCTGAAGCCACTGGTAGTTATTTAAAATGTTCTTTTGTTCACAGCCAGTTCTTCACTAAGAACAAACTTTGGTCCAGTTTGGCATATACTTTAATTCTGTTTTTTTTTTTCCTGCAGGAAGTTTTTGTTGTAGTAGTTCAAACCTCTTGTATATGCAAGCGTGGGTGTTTACTGCTGTAGTTGCTTACTGTCAAATATGTGCACTTTGTTCAAAATATGTGTGTTTAGTATTTGGGGCTGATATTTCTGATACATTTTCTGATGGTCTACAGTAATTGCCTGTTGTAATTGCTCTTCTCATGCCTTCTGTGTGTGTTCAAAAATCATAAATACTTTGTGATTTACAGACATGAATGCTACTTTTGATATTTAGTGTCTACCCTGCATGTCTTCTTTCTCATTTCTACCATCTAGATTTGGCCTCAGTGTAGACCACTAGCAGATTCAGTTTATAAGGTTTGTTTGAGTTTTACATCTGTCTAGAGTATGTCAACACAGCAATTTGGAATTGCATCTCTCTAGAGTATGTCAACAAAGCAATTTATCACAGTAAAAGTTATTCTGATTTGAATTCTTTACTCTCAAGTTGAAAAAGCTTGAAATCCCATTATATTTAAGAATCCAGACGTTACTTTCCTTGAAACCATCCTAAAATTCAATCTAAGTCCAGACTACTGCACTAAACAAGTAGACATTTGCCCATGGGTTAGTAAGTATGAGTAGCATATTCTGTTGTGAGCTGGATGGATTAGGTCAACTAATACCTCTTCTTGCTCCAAGGAACAATCAGCTGTACCTAATGTAGATGAACATCTAATCTGTTCTTTAAAAACATCCAGGCGTGGATGTTCCAGTGCTTAACTGTCCTTAAGATTACAAAGAGCCTTTTTTTCCCAAATATTTAACCTAAATCTCCTGTTTTTCAAATTTATTAATACTTCCAATTTCTGCAGCAGTATGGAGAGTATTTATTCTTTTCCTCTTGCAGCAATGACTGGAAGTCTGGTGTCACGTCTCTACCTTAGTTGCCTTCCTTTTGGAGTATGCAAAGCCAAATCTTAATCTTTCACACTTCTTGTGTGATGTGTGAAAGTTGACAAAGAAGGTTTTAGTAGAAATATTTGGGAATATGTGATGTCTCCTAAGTGGGCATAACGGAGCGAGAAAGGTTACTTCTGACATTTGTACGTTTTACCTGTTCATATGGTGTATACAAGCATGAAGCTAGCTCTTGGGGGGGGGCACATTATAATTTTAACGTTGGAATCTTACCTGATCTGTTTCTATGTACCTGCTGCTACCTAGCCACTCATTTCCCACCTTGTGCTATTGTAACTGATAATGTGAAACTTTGCACTGGCTGTTATTACATTGAATAGGGATCAATCTGCTTGTATGATGCATGTTTTGCAGAGGGGGGGGGGAAACCCTATATCTGATTTAAATAATTGAGTATTCCTTCTTCTGTAAGGATGGGTCTCTTAGCTGCAAGGGTAGAAAAACTGAAAGCTTTTAGATCTTCCTCTATGCTATTTGTCACAAGTAAAAGAAAGCGGTTTTATACATGTAAAATCATAAATTTTTATTGACATGTAACATACTGTTACAGCTGTTACTGTGCAGTTATTTTGGGGAGTTTCTAAAACTGTTGATGACTTAAAAGGAGTTTTAAGTTGGTTTTCAGCTTTCTTGGCAAAACAATATACTGTTGTAAACTTTCAGAGCAAGATAAGCACAATATATGTGTCTTTAATAACCTTTTCTTCTTACATTTTAGATGCTGGCATCACCATCAACATCAGGTCAGCTGTCTCAGTTTGGGGCAAGTTTATACGGGCAACAAAGTAAGAATTCTTTTTATTAATGATATGTATATTTTATGCTAAGTATGTTCTAGTTTCATGCTCTTTGGATAGAGAACATGCATATGGCTTTGTTTTCTGGTGGTTGTAAAAAAGGCAGTATGTCTCCTTAGTTGTGTGGTTTTTGGTTTTTTTTTAAGATACATTTTTGCTTTGCATTTTTTCAGTGTTTAGTATGCAAAGTGTCATATATTGACACTATATAGCTGCTAAATATCCAAATATAATCATCCTATGATGAGTGTCTGTGATTTTAACTGTGACTCTGAAGGAAAAACTAAGCTGGGCCAAAATGAGCCTAGTTTAGAATAATATGTAAGGAACAGAAGGAAATTATACTTAAAATTATAACAGATATTTCATGCTCTGAAGGAGCAAATTAAACCTTGTGTACATGCTTGGCAACTCGCATTTGGCAAAGAACTATGCTAGTAAGATTATTGCCTTCTGCACCACTGTTTTTTTCTTTTCCCATACCTTGAAGATTTTTTTCTGTGTCTGTCAGTCTTGTGTGTACTGTTGCAATAAGAAGACTTACAGAGCAACAGTCCTAGTGTGTAACACTAGCCACCTAACTTAAGGGCCAGCGTAGAGAACTGCACCTCCTTGTAGCCAAAAGGTGCATCCAGAAAGTGACTCAGAATATCCGAGTTAGATACAGTTACACAAGAAAAATGGGTTTGTGAACATCTCTCTTTTATCACTGTATGCTCTTGCATGTTTGCAGCTTTCTTGACAAGTGCATCTAACTCAGATTCTAAGAAAAAGTGTCTTCAGAGTATTTTAGAGAGTCTGGACTTTTCTCTGAACAAACTAAAAGCTTTGTCTTCTAGATGCATGGCCTTCACAGCTTCTTTCGGCTTTCTTCAAATAGTTAAAGAAATATAGTGATTTTTTTTTTACTATCTCAGTGGCTGTTGATGATTGACCATATAATAGAAACTGGCATTTGATTATGCTACTGAGATTTATTTGAGCAGTTTTGGGCCAGTCTGAGAGTCATGTTTGGCTCTTGGCTTTTTGGGTCCTGAATCTGATACAATTGAACCTTTCAGACTTAACTGAATAAACAGAATGAATAAACTACTCCAGTATCGTCATCACAGTTATTTGTTGTTTTTAAAAGTTAACTTTTTTCCATCAACTTTGTTGTTCATTCAGTTGGTTGTGGTGCCTAGGACATCTCTCTAACATGGAGACCTGTATGGCTAAAAACTAGAAAGTAAATATTGTCAGGGTTCAGTTTCTATCAAATATTGAGAAAAAGGGACAAGAAACTTCTGTGTTGAAGTCCATGTTTATGATTAAAATACTTCTGGGAAAAACAAAGCTGATAATGCCTATGCACTTTTAGATTGGTAGCTGTCAGTCATTTAGCAAGGTGTCATGTAATAGAGTTAATGTAACTTAAAATGAACTATTAGGCAGGAAATTGGCCACTTCATTGATGAGCCTTCAATATAGCCCATGCCGATGTCTTGTCTCAGGTAAAAAAGTGGAAAAAGGAAGCATAAGAAAAAAGGGGTTTTTTGGTGGTTTTTTTTTTTTTCTTGTGGTGAATATTTCAACTGCCCCTACTTGCCAGCCACAGGAATAATAGTTCTATTTCACTGTTATAGCCTTACTCATTAAAAATTCTAGTTTAAAGAAAGCTAAGAACAAGAAATAACCATCAACTTAAAACTGGATTTGCTGAAACAAATGCTTGTATAAAATTAACCTGAACATTGTAATTGTTTTTCGGTGTACTGTATCTGGTTTGGAAGTATTTTTCTTTACCATTTCATTTTTAAAATTCCATCTAACTGTTAATCAATGTGAAATATTCTTTATAATTTATATTTATGCTCATTGAAATTATTCTGATGCAGCAAATTGCCAAAATATTTACAGTGAACACCTTGATATAATCAGCGTTTAATGAAGTCGTAGGAGGCTTGTTATAGCAAGTCACACTACCTCTTAATCTGAATGTATAGAGATAAATTTGAATGCTGTCAAAACTTTTGAGTGTTATTGCAAACTTCTTGGATTGCAATTTGTAGAGTAGGACACAGACAGACAGCAGCTCTTGCAGTGTGAGGGCTAAACGACTGTGAGGTTTCTTCAGACCTTGTCCATGATAATAACCTGAGCATATGCTGTGTCTGTTCTTTGCATTCTTAGTATTTAATCACGTTATACACTAGCATATTCAGCTCTTCTGCAGGGGTGATCTACCGTGGGAGAGTGCTGATTCATCATCATTTTTCTTTTGTTTGGTCTGCAAGACAAGGTTTTGAGTTCTATGAGTCTACCTCAGCAGCCTTATGCCAAAACAAGAGGGACTATTACTTACAGCTATCGCGTTTTATATGCTAAGTTTATTTCTATTGATATGTTGCACTAAATGACTTTTTCTTGTCTTTGAACATCATCCTGAAACTTCATAAAAACAGAAAAACAATGTCAGAATGATGAGAAACTTCATAAAGTTTTTGGACACTTTGAGACGGGCAGCAGCTGGTTATCGTTTGCTGTTCTGAGTTAAAGTGATTTTATTTCACTGAAGTGCTTATTTTATTCTGTCACACCCAATTGTTTGTGTAGAAAATACTTTTGATCATAATGTTTAAAATCTTCTGTGTATTTTTAGATGCTAAGGGAAGGCAGTTAAAATTCTGCTTGCTTTCTTTTCTCAAAAGTTTGAACTTGACTTGATCGTGGACGCTGAAGTTCTGTTATCAAAAAGGACCAACTTAAAACTTTAGAGAGAACTAACCTAAAAAGTTGCTTTTGTTGTCCTAAAAGCAATGTTATTGTTAACTACATATTAATAATTTTCTTTTTTTTAATTAAAGATGTGTTTAATTTTTAACAAGACAGATCTGTATTCTAAATACTAGCCAAATATACACCAGTTTATTCAAAAGCAACTAACTTATTTCCTGAGTGCAATTATTGGTTTTCTCAAAATGCTGCCTTTTTGAGATAATTTGTAGATTTCCATGTCCTCATCAAAAACTCAAAACTAAAGCCTTTCTTTACAGTATGCATCTCAAAGGAAACAAAATTTTGTTAGTGGCTCAAATACAGAAATTCTTGAAGGAGCCTTTCTAAAGTTTAACAGAAATGGGGCTAACTTTGAGATAACTGGGCTTCTACATTGCAAACAAGGACTTAGTTTTTGCACTGCACTTTCCTTCAGTCTTTACACTTTTTTGTAGGTTGTCAGCATAAATTGTTTCCATCTACACCTGATGGAGAAGACTTTGTTCCTGATTGCTCTATATCTCCACCCCTCTGAATTTTTTTTCAATAGGTGCACTAGGCCTTCCAATGAGGGGAATGAGCAACAATACCCCTCAGTTAAATCGCAGCTTATCACAAGGCACTCAGTTACCGAGCCACGTAACGCCAACAACAGGGGTACCAACAATGTCACTTCACACGCCTCCATCACCGAGCAGGTATTTATTGATAGCCGATATTTCTGCGATTGTGTCTTTCTGCAGAGCTCTTGTTAAATGTTCTGCCTATTTTGTCTCGACTACTGTACAGTCTGATTAATTAAAAAAGAAGAAAAGTAGTTTCTGTTGACCACTGCCGATGTTAGGGAGATAATACTGTAAAACAGTAAGATAGGACTTACTGTAAGACGGTATTTGATTTTTGTATGTAAAGGACAAACTGCTGGCAAATTCTGCTTCAGAATGTAAGAGGCTGTTTTTTGGTTGTTCTGGTAAATGTATGGTTAAAATTTTTATATGGATGTCATACACTGTATAAGAATATTAAGGTAGTAGGTCTGAACTACTCATTAAAAAAGAGCTGTAACACCTTTTCAAATGTGTAATATTTAAGTATTTATCTAAACCTGACCAAGGACTTGATCAGTGTGTGATGGGTCATCTGGCATTTAAAGTTAAATTAATTATAGAGAGTAATGCAAACGTGCTGTGTTGACGCTAAGCACAAGTTAAGTTACAACAGCCCATAGTCCATCCTACATTAGGAGCTGAAATGAGTAACCAAATACTATTGTACAGATTCATTTCTGTGGATGGTTTTTCTCTTTCAGGGGGATATTGCCTATGAATCCTAGGAATATGATGAACCACTCCCAGGTTGGTCAGGGCATTGGAATTCCCAGCAGGACAAACAGCATGAGCAGTTCAGGGTTAGGCAGCCCCAACAGAAGCTCTCCAAGCATAATATGTATGCCAAAGCAGCAACCCTCTCGACAACCTTTTACTGTGAACAGGTAAGGCTGCTTAGTCAGACTGTCCCTGTACAGCCACAGAAATGCTTAAATGCTGCTCTGGAAGTCTAATTTTTATCCATTACAGTAAAGCTCAAAAGCGGTGCTTCGTGTGTTCTTGTCTCCTGGCAATAAACTTGAAGCTGCTTTTAATATTCACACAAGCTTTTTGAGGCCTTTAAGCTAAGTTCTGTTTTTTTAAATTTCTGAATTTCTGCTGCTGCTGCTTTAAGATATGTGATGTTTCTTGTGTGTTCCTGGGTTTGTTTTTGAAATGTACATTGATTTTTGGGTCTATGTTTCCATATTAAGACTATTCATCTATGAGTTTGGGAAGAAGTAAGGCAAGATTTAAAACCACAATAGTTATTCTGGAAGAATAGATAACTGACTCAGATGCAGTAGGGACCTAGTGTTTTACTCTTTAAATTCTAGATTAATACGGAGAACAGTGGTTTGCCTGTCATTGAAGGATAGGTGCTCATTTGGATGCCAAAAGCTTCTCTGTTGCTTCTGCTCTTTTTCTAACTGGGCAAGATTGTAACATCATAAACCATTAGGCTTTAACTGTGTTTTGGTCCTATGTTTATGCTTGGTTCCTACTGATAAACTTGTAGTAAAAAGGATGTTGATTCTAATTATTTCATGTGTGTGGGTCACAGCTTCGCACAGCTGACTGCTTTCCAGGCTTCATTCTGCAACCTCACAATCTCTGTGCTCCCAGTTTCATCCTTTTTCTCCCTTCAGGCCCTTCCTTAGGGGACTGACTCTTACACGGAGCACAGATAAGCTTATGGCAGTCAGGTGCCACCTCTAACCCAGTCTAGTATTTTACAAAATGGATAAAGGAAAGTGAAAACTATTGTCATGGTTATCTGAAACTTGGTCAGGCTATTTAGTTCTGTAGTTTCATACTGATACAGGTATAAAAGTGCTTTTCTCTATCACAGCAATAGAGATTTGGTAGTGGCAGTTTATGTTCTTGGAGTGTGAGAAGACTATGTATCTTGCCTCTTATTACATAGAATTTGCCTTTTCTTTCCTGTGATGTATAGCGGCAAGTAAAGGAGATGATAATTTAAAAAGATAATTTTGTATTTTAAAGTATTTTTTGAAACTTGAGCATCACAAAAGGTTGAAATAGTAATATACTTAAAAACTATCCGTGCAGAGGACAATGATTTTGGAGATTGAGATATGTATAGAAGGTACTTGTTTAAATACTGCTCAGCTGTAGGGTAGATAATGAAATTCCTGTCTGTAGGAGCATTTGAATTAAAATCCTCATCTTTCACTGTTTGCACTGTGTATCATATTTTCAAGAAGCTACAATTTTTACAAGTTGAGAAGGAAATATCACTGGAACAATGGCAAGTTCTTATTCCATAGTTTATTAGCCTACAGAAGTATAGTGGTAGTACATATTCAGTTGTTAATTGATATATTTAACAAAAATTATACTTGGAAAAAAATATGGTGTTTCTTTGACAGGTGCATGAATTATGGGACTTCTTACAAGTGTTTTCTGAATGGCAGCCTTAGTTAGAGCAATGAAAGTTTTTAGGTTTCTGAATATAAAAAATACTTCACTTCCCCTTTCTTAGTTGCATTGGTAAAACAGGTTACAAATAATTGTAGAGAGGTATGCATTTTCTGGCCTATTCCCTTTCTTATGCCTGAAATTCTTAACATGCTTATTTTTAATTACTTTAAAAGCAAACAAAAGAACCCTTGCGTGAGAAATACTGTGTCATCAGGCTGGATTATGTGCTCACAAGATCGAGTTGTCTCCTGTTGGTGCTCTCACCAGGTCTA
>VZTL01006976.1:1883-24799 GCA_013400535.1 Scopus umbretta
CCGCCCGTCCTCCCCTCCGCCGGGGCTCGGGGTCTGGGCGCCGCCTTGCCCGGCGGGTGGGCGGCCGGGCTGGGGCCGCGCTTCGGACGCGGGAGGAAGAGCTGCCCCGGGCCCCGTCCCCGTCAGCGGCACCCGCGCCCGCCTCTTCCCGGGGAGGGCGATCCGGGCGGGAGAACCGAGCTCCCCGCCGCTCACTGCCCCCGTGGTGTGCCCACCGTGCGCCCTGCCTGGCAGCGCGGCAGCAGGAATGACGGTCCCCACAGAGAGGGAGGTGGCCCCGCGGGTGCCCGACCCGGTGATGCCCAGGCCACGCGGCAGGCCGTGTCCCCACGGGGGCTCCCAGAGAGCCCCAGCCCGCTGCGGGCTGAGGTGCAAAAGTTCCCCGGCATCCCGCTCGGTGGAAGGGGGCAGCTCGCAGGGTGCCGAGGGGCTTTGCCTCCTCCCGGCGGGGTTCATGCCGGTGGTCTGCGGAGCGGAGGAAAGGTAAGGCTGCTCCTCCGAAATCCGCCGTGACGGTCAGCCTGCAAACGCCCGCTGTGCGGGATGGGTAGAAGGCGAGTGCGGATCAGGATTAAGGATTTTCTTTTTCAGTTAGGTGTAGACAGGGGGATTCAGAGCTGGTAATTTTCCAAGGGAAGAGTTAAGTTCTAGTGGTGTCGGGCGAAAATAATCACTTTTACTTGTGCTTCCTTCCTCCCCCAGCCCAGCAGAGCCGTACTCCCGTCAGGTATGATGTGCCTTACTGAGTAATGCCGTCCAACGTGTAAAGTGGGGAAGCACTGTTATCATTTGAGCGAAGATTATTGCAGGGTATATGTGGGAGGGACTGTAATCTAGTGGTTAGAGCATGGGAATACAGTCCTGGTCGTTTGAGTTATGTTCTGAACCGTGACTCACCGTGTGTGTGTGTGGTTTCAGCAAATCATTTATGGCCTCAGACAAAGCAGATTTTGCCATTAATTTAAATGAACTGTAGATTAAACAGGTCTTCAGTGGCAGAAGAATCAACCATTCTATGATTCAAAATTAAGATCACCTATCTACCACATAGGTGTTTCAATAGTAATATAAACACAGCATGCCCTGGAATATTACGAAGGGTAAATTATTGATAGCAGAAAAGTGTTTAGAGACACTTGCCTTAAACACAGTGCCAAAGCGAGCAGCGTTCACTAATCCTAACCCTAACTGTAGGCTGAGCCTTCGACAAGGCCCCCCAGCCGTGGCCTAGACAAAAAAATGCTCGCAGCACGGCGCTCTTTGCAGCCGCTTTGTGCTTTTTGCAGCCTGCGTTTTGCTTTGGCGGCCCCCTCCCAGCCCTCCTCAGCTGCAGCTCTGCATTTTCTCTTCCGCTCAACCTGAACCCTTACCCTGGAACACAGCTATGGCAAGCTAAGGCAATGACAAGTCCCTAAGTCATTGCCCAGATGAAAAAATTCTCACAGTAGCTTGTTCAGGGATGTTTGCCTTAACAGCAGGGTCAAAGCGAGCAGTACTGCAACGCTCCGATCTCATGTGTGACCCCATGCCTTGCCCGTTTCAGCAGCATTTAGGCATGCATTTTAAGTGCTGGGTGGGGGAAAGGGTTTTTGTGCGCTGCCTACTCCAAATGTCACAGGACAGTTGGAGCAGGAAGGGACCTCTGGGGATCATCTAGTCCAGCACGCTCATGTGAAAACAGCTGCCAGCCCACGCTGCTGCAGAAGAGGGTGGCAGGCAGAGGCTGCGGTGCTGCAGTGTGCCATGGATGCAACAGGTAACTGTGGCAGGACTGCGAGCAGGGGCTGGCCTCGCACGCGGCGCTCCCACTCATCTCCCCACATACACCTACCCCGCACCAAGACTACTTATCCTGGCTTGGGCAAGGGCTTCAGCAGCTCTCAGCGCTGGGCAGGGTGCTGTGGGTGTGTATATACTCGGTGGCATTTGTCTTCACGACCGCGGGGTGGCTTTCTGAAAGTTTCCCACCGAGCCTGTTCCTTTCATACGCAGCGCTGCTGCGATGCTGCCAGCCTCTGCCCATCCCGCCACACAAGTGTGGCTGGGCAGTCCTTCCTTCTCCACCCCTCACCCTCGCCAGTCCCAGACGTGGGGTTGGGGACACGGAGGGGGTGAGACGTGGGGGTGGGCAGTGACTGAGAGGCTGAGCGAGTAATCACATGTTGGGGAGGAAGGGAGTAGTTGTCTGCTGGCACTGTGTACAGAGTTGAGAGATTGCTCATGGCCATAGCAAAGTCCTGCAGCAGATTGGGGTGGCAGAGGAATGTCGAGATTTCTCAGTGATTTTTTTTTTTTTTTTTTTTTTTTTTTCTGCAACGGGAAATTTGCCCCTNTTTTTCCTGCTGCAAAGGGCAATTTGCCCCTGAGGAGCTTGCCTCGCCCCCCTGCTTCAGGGGGTGGGAGGATAGGAACAGTTTTTGGAGTGCCCCACAGGAATTTCCACACTAGAAGGGGGGCAGTGGCAGATGCTTTGCTGTTAGGAGAAAGCAGGTGCTTCTCAGTGCTTTGCACTTGCTCGTTTGAATTCACTGGTTGCATTGGGTTTGACGCAAGTCAGCGGTGAAAAGAATGGCAAATGTCTAACGGAGTAAAGGGTGGAGGAACAGGCCCACTGCCCCCCCTCGGTATAATAGATTAAGAAAAAATAATGGTTTATACATTGACATCTCTGGTTCTGGGCGTCTCTTTCTTCCCTTGGTAATGAAATCTGTGTTTATACAAGTGAGATCACATACAAACACACACCTTGCACAGAAATATCTGTGTTTCAGTGTGACTTGCTGTTATCATACCTGAGGTAACTGCATTTTAAAGCCGAGACAACACTTAGTAATAATAAGCATATTGCAAGAAACTTCAGAAGTCCATTCAGATAATTCCTTCCACCCCATATTATATTATTAATATATATTTTTTAATGGTACTACTTAGTATCTCGAACTTAGGCTATGGATGCAAAGAGAGAAGGCCAGCCCTTGTCCCAAAGAGTTTATAGCTTTGGTGGAAAATCAGCATGTGCTCATAGTTTATCAAGCACCTGTGTATCCAGAGTAACCCAGTTCTGTGTAGGTAGCCTGAAACAAAAATCAACTATTTGGAATACAGATTTTTTTGTCATTTCCATTATCAGGTTTCTCCTCAAGCCATCCTGGCGGGGTAAAGGCAGTGTGTTTACACTAATTTGCCTGCCAAGTACTTTGCTAGAAACTTCCACAAACTCTGTCTATATGCAGGAGCAATGGGCTGATGTCTTAAGGACCTCTTTAATTGGAAGGGAATCCTCACAAAAGGGAATCCGATTCATTTACTCTAAATATTTAAGTGCAATTTTCTTAGTTTAACACCATCCTATTTTACTGCAGTATTGCATCTTGCCTCTGAAATTAATAGTTAACCACAGAGAAAGACAGGTCTGGCAGAATGGAAATCAGGCATTATATTATCCCATGAGTCACATACATGCAGAGAACCAAACAAGTGTCAGCCAATGGCTTTGAGCCCAAAATATGTCAAAGAGGAGATGTGTATCTTCATTTATATTAAGTAGATAGAAAGCTTGTTGCTGTTCCCATTAAACAGGTTGGAGTTCTGCCACTGACTTCAGTGGGAACAGGATCGGGCCCACGCGGTGGAAGCTGGCTCTGGTTACCTGCACTGACTGTATTTTCTGTGCAGTGGGGCAACTTATATTTTAACAACAGTTCCTAGTCAACAGAGAGCTTCAAGACCTCCCCTAGTTTTAGGCATTACTCCTTCCTTTATTGGTTTGATGACTTGACTTCTTTGCAACGTGAGGATGCTCAGTAGTAGGTATCAATGGATGCTTTTCTGAGTGCAGCTTCACTGAGAATCAGTAATTAGCACAGCATCTTTTCTGAGCAGGGTTTTGTGATTTCTAATTATTTACATTTAAAATAAAGAACTGCATGTAGGAATTAACCCCACTTTAGGCATTCAAACCGTTCTCTGGCAAAATCCCACTGGAGTCAGGGAAAGTCTTGGCTGAATAAATGCCTCAGAATGTTTCAGAACTTTCTTGAATACCAGGGAACTTTTGTACCCCAGTTTTCTCACTCTGGGTATTCCCTCCACAGCTTCAAATACATCTGGCTGTAGACCTGCCTCAAGAACCAAATAAATCTTGGGCTGCTGATATGGATTGGATCCACCATGTGATTTGTACTGAAGTCCCTCAGGGAGAGGAGACGATGCAAACAAATACCAGTAAGTACACCCAAACCAGCAACTGTGAGATCAGGGCTGAATGTCAAACCTGCTGTTGATCACTAAGTGTCATATATTCTAGCTTTTATATTCAAGCTTATAGTCATCTCTGTCACACATGCATTTTACTTCGGTTATGTTGTCATTTACACATTAGGGTCTAATTTGCTTTGGTGGAACCAGGTTCAGTTTGGTGGACTGAGAATGTATATTCACCAACTTCTTAAAAATTATTTTCACATTTTTATTGACATGCCAGTTCAGTTAAAATCCTGATGACAGAGTCAGGCTGAAATGAGTGTCTGTTGTTGATTCATAATTGTGCAAATTAGCATTTAGACTTCTCATAAAATAATATAAAATTTGGAAGGCTATGTGCCAGTGCTGCTTGCTTCATTCCAGTCAGCAACCCTCCTGTGTTTACTGGAACTCATGTTAAATATCAAAAGAATGGGATTGCCAGTATTTTCATACCAAAAATTTCTTGACCTATCTTATTATTGGTTACAGAATTGGCTTATTCCAATTGTTTCTGGAGGCGAGGGGGGTTGCTATTGACTGCAGTAAAACTAGGATTTGATTCCCTAGACTGCAGTTTTAAGAATAGCACTGTATTATTTGGCTTGCTAAGTGAGGAATGTATATAATAACTCTATTGGCAACATTTATTTGAAAAAGTCAGTATATGATTACAACATGAAAGCATCAAGTTCTGATTTTAAGTGAACATGTAGGTAATGTAAATAAATAAAGGTCTAGGTATACCGCTCTATGTTTTCATTGTGAGCGATAACATTTGCAAATATGGTGTCAAGAATCCTGAGTTGATAAACCCAATTTAAAAGTGGCCTTTGCTAAGGCAAATTCCAAGTAGATGCATCACGAGACCCATAACAATATATAGGTCATTATATAATATGTGAAGAATGTCATTCGCATTTTTAATTTCGCTCATGTAAATTATTTTGTAATTTGATTGCCAAGTGGTGTAGGAAATTTGATTTTTTTAGCTATCAGTAACATAACTGTAGCTTTATTTAGCTAATTTGTATATGGATGATTTCCTTAGAATTTTAAACAGTGACAGATGTTTCTTGACATGACTGGTGTTCATCATGACTTCTGTTAGTAGCTAGATATATTCCTCAGTGTTAAGTCAGTGACCTGGATTATCCCTGCAAGAGCTCATGAGCAACCGGCTGAGAGAGAGAGTTTTCATGTGTTCATTTAACTGAGTGAAATTTGCTCTTCCCCTTTCAGTAGCCAATAGGAGAAGATTTCAAGTAATGAAAATATTTTAGGGCTCAGCTTTTTATTTCATGCTTATACCGGAGCAATGTTTTTTAAAGGCTTACATACTTCTGTGCAAGATGCCTGCTCCATGCCCGGTATGGATTACAGGTGTCTTTTCATTGGTTTCTCTGGGCATTACTGGTTGACTCGGAGGGAGCTTCCTGGAAGGAGACAGAGTTGTGTCTGCCTTTTCTTTCTTGGGTACACTGCTAATGGAGAGAAAGTTTACGTATTGATGCGGCTGCTCTTCCCTTTGCAAATCATGCAGTTGACGGTGACAGAAGCTCAGCTGGTGTCCTAGCTCTGCTTGTTCATGCTGCGGCAGGCACTGTTGTCTGGACTAACTGAGGAAACAGGGCTGAGCAAACGAGGACAGCAAGACTCTAACACAAGTCTAGCAACACCGTCTCCAATGCTGCCGTGCGTGTAAAACATATGTGAACGAGAGAGCAGGTTTCCCTTCGTCAACATGGTGCTGCAGCACGGGTCGTTGCAGGCCAGCTACGGGCAGCCACCAGTGAGCAACAGCATAAACAAGGCTGTTGGAGACAAGGAGGGATGTATTTGGAAGAAAATGTGATACTAAGGGAAAGTTAGAGAAAAGAAAAAAGGCTGCAGTTGGGATGTAGAAGTGAGGATATTTAGAGTTTGATTCTGCCAGTGGCAAAATTTGCACCGAGTTTAACTGGATTGGGAGCAAGTGTTCAAGGAGAGGAATCCAGGAAAAGGAGCGAGAGGGCCTGAGAGAGAACAAGCTGTCCGGCATCTGCTCTTGGAGGGCCTAGCGCTTGAAGTGGTATCCAGTCAAAGCTTGGGCATGTGCGTGTGCTTGGTGATGGCAGGCAGGGTGTAGGCGTGCTGAGGCTACGTTTTTTTTTTTTTTTGGCTTTCGTGCTATATAACATAATCTGTTTATTTAGAAAAGCATATTTTTGCCCCAGTCAGAGTCATTTCCCGTGAAAAGCGAAGTGCTGTTACTGGAGGACTGCTGGGTTTTGTGAAATATGAGAACAAGAAAAGTTTCAGAAAATTTTGAAACACAGGGAAATCCTTCCCTGCATTTCTTCCATCGCAAGTATTCCACCCATAATTCCAGTGTGATGGGAGAGCAGGATAAGGGAACAATGCAAGTTTGGGGCATGTGTACATGCTGGGCACCCTTTTATGATGTACAATATGGAATATATCCTCCCACTGGAGGAGGAAACACATGCAAGTTAAACTGGCTAGCAGGTATCCTATTAGCATATAACACGAAACTGGAAATACGCTGTTATGGAAGATTTGTCAGTTAGAGTGTGCTTGTTGTTGTAGGGCTTAAAATGCAAAAGTTACCTTCAGATATTGACATTTTAGAGTGGCAAACTTGCCCCATAAGCAACTGTGAATCCCAGTGACAGCATTTGCCTGGCTGTGTGTGTATGGTGCAGCTGATTAGTATATATTGTTGCTGCAGTTCATACGAAAATTATTCTTACATGTTGAAAATCTGGCACATTGTTGCATGTGCAAATTAAGCTGTTGTTTACATGTGTGTAGACTTTTCTGATTTGGACACACGAATACAAGTTTTCAGGAAAATCTTGCATTCTGATTAAAATGCAGGTTGAAGGATCAAAAGGTTTTCAAGCCAAATTATATTTTCTGGAGATCAAAATGTATGGACTGTACTAGCGTTCCTTTTAAAATGAGCTTTGTAGATTTCATATGTGACTGCATATGTAGAGTCCATAATCTGTTGGCAGTTACGACTTCTGGACCTTTGCAGTTTTAATTTTATGTGCTAATAAATAGCTTATAGGCAGTTCCCTCTTCCCAGCCAAACAATAATGCTGACTGAAGAATCAGGAGACTTGAAAAGAAAAAAAAAAAAAGAAGGAAAAGAAAAGGAAAAAAAAGAATGATAAATGAGGGAATGAGGAGATCTTTTTTTCAATTTTTTGTCTCACTCCTTTAGCTTAGTGCGCATGAGCTAGGTTTTTAAACTTTTACTGTGTTCATGCCTTTTAATAAAAAAGCATTAATTCTCGGAAGGTCAGGGAAACATTGTTTGCCATGAGAACTATGATCAAATCATAAGCTGGCAATATTGCTGAGTATCGTCTTGCATACCAGAGTAAAGCTGATGCATCTGAATTGGCCAGTGCAAATCTACCTGCATTGCTGTATGTGCCCAAGGCCTTTGAGTCTCCAGGACGGTCAGCATTCATTCAGCCCGTGTGCGTGGATGACAAGATACACCTGCGTGAGGAAAGTCAGCCCGAGACTTCCAAGGCAGTTCTTGTTCAGAGGTGTGCTGGAGTCCCTGGCAGTCAGAGGCTGGGGGTGTGTGCCAGACACCATCCAGAGGCATAGAAGAGGGTAACAAGCCCAGACTACCTTAACTGCGAAAGAGTGACTCAGCTGTTTCTGCAAAGTTTTGAGTTTCAGCAGAATATTTTTTTCCGCTATGCTGACAGCTTTTCCACCCACGTATTGCATATGTGGCTTTGTGCCACAGAGGTATTTTAGGATTATAAAGCCTAGTGTAAATTTTTAAAGTTACGTATGAAAACTGGTGCCTTCTGGATCTTCACATGTATAGATTGTGTGTAGAGTATAGGGAGTAGGTGATGTCTTTGAAAAAAACAGGCCTTGGGGAAGATATATCCCCATCTGTCATTTACCTGTTTATTCCAGCAGAACCTAGTCAGTGATGTTTCCAGACAACATCTACAGAAGTATAGTTACTGTCAAATCCCCCCAAAGTTCTGGCATTGTTTCTATCATGGGGCAGTTAGTCATTCACATACCTGGTATATACTATTCTTTTCTTGATCCTGTTACTGTAAGGCATTCCCAAACAATCCCGCAGGGAAAATAGAGAGATACACGCAGGGAATTAAACCTAATAAAATAAAAAGGTTTTCTAATCTGTCAAGTGTATTGCAATATTCAGTGAGTTACTATACACAGCTGAAGATGAAGTTGGACGGAGCGTGCTTGTAATATTATTCCAACACATTGAGCCATTACACGCAAATACGTCCAGTCTGCTCTGAGCAAGTTATTTGTCAGTTCTTTATGCAAGACTGTAACCCTTGCTGTCACTCTGTGACTGCTACATGAATCAGGCATGGGAGGACAGACTGAGGAGGAGGAGGACAGTTAGGCGCTGGGGTTGTGCTTGGTCATTTATGTCTTTAAGCAACCCAGCTGTGGAATCTAAATCTAAATCTATTGTCACAAATTTTTGTTATGCCACAAATGCTGATACAGCAGCAAAAGCCTCTATCAAGGGCCTCACCACATCATGGGACTGGAGAAGAAAAAGAGCAGAAATCCAAGGAAGTAATGTTAGTGACCAGTAACCACCACTCTATGGCAGATCACTCTTGTAAAGCAGGCAGGACTATGGCTTCTTTTGACTCCGTGTCAGCTGAAGGAGCAGTAATTCATTTGTGATGTCTGCAGCACTCCTCAGTTTTCTTTGGTGTTTGGATTTTGGGGTTTGGAGTTTTGTTTTGTTTTGGTCATTTATGAAGTTATTTCCAAAGAAAAGATATAATACAAAATGACAGTATGTATTAAGCATAAAATCATCACTGTCCTCTGGGAGCTGTCGGAGAAGAAAACACAGAGCCACTGAAATACAACCCCATCAACTGTCAGAAGTGCCTACCAGCAGGTCAACAAATCTCTGTGGTCATTGCTGGGCAGATCTAAGAGAACCAAAGGGACAAGTGACTTTTGTCCCTGGCTAGCAGGAAGATACCAGCCAGGGAAACAAGCTCACCCTTTGTTTCACCATCAGGCTGCAAACAGACCAGGAAATAAGTCCTCCCAACACCTTGCACTGGATGCTGATCATATTTTTCTTGTGTCACAGTAGGGCAGCTTGGTTCCTCCATTGTTTCATGCAGTAGTGTTAAAAGAAAGGGGAACAATCCTACTCCATAACTGGAGCCCAGGCTTGGCACAGCTTATCTGGCTGAGTTTGGAGATTTGTGAGGCTGAAATTCAAAGTGAAACTCAGTGGATGTGAGTGCCATGGGAACCAGAGCAAGCAGGAGGTTTGCATAGATCCCCTTAGGGTTGGAGCTGCTGAGTTTCATATGGTGCTAAAAAAAAAAAAAAAATACAGCGTCTCTGGAAGAAAAATCTGTCTGTGTCTTGAGGCAACTGTGGGCACCTTCAGCCAGCACCTGATTCACTAGTGAACAGTTACCTACAAGGCATTTCAGCTGGCAGACACTTGTCCTAGGCGCCGTAGGCCGTAAGGGCTGTTTTCAGTTTAATCTATTTTTAATGTGGCGCCTTATTCCAAACTGCTGAGTTCTCACATTCCCGAGCTGTCATGGTAATAGGATTGTGCAGTCTTATTGGCTAAAGTTTTCCACCCCAAGTGCCAAAAGTTAGGCTCCTAAATCCATATTCAGGTTCCTTAATGTGACTGACGAATCCCACAGGAGTCAGTAGCAACTGGACGTGGTCTGCACCTTGGAAAACAAGCCAGGCCATTAGGTGCATCAACAAAGCCTGGCTGCAGGCACCCAGATTTTCAGATGTGGGCCACCATATGAATGGATTGAGCCCAGACTACAAACATGTATCCTCAAAGGTCAGACAGGTTCAAGTGCAGAGTTCTTTGTTCAGCCCCACTGTACCTGTTGTGAGATGAAACTTTATAGTGTGGTGACCGTGTGAACTATTATGCAATGCACAGGGTGGCTTTGAAGGGGCGGGGTTAAAAGCAGCCGTTCTTCCTAGTGTGGCTGCCTTTTTATCTGGAATGGCTACCAATGTCGATATGAAGAAGGGAGGCAAGGCTAATGCAAGTGGGAATTTTGTCAGGGATTTGGAAATGGGGTGCTTTCAAAATTGTAGTAAGTGGCAGAGAGCAACAGCATGCCTATCCCTTTCATTGACTTCCTGTCTGTGCTGCGCTACTTCTCTACCCATGATCTAACACTGCATATTTTTACTCTACTACCTTCTTCTGCTATTTCTATTTGTAGCACCCTGCTAGACTTGTATCCAAGCCAATCCAAAATTCTTCTGAAACTCCCTGTGCTAGCAGCAACATGAAAGCAGAACTCTGCAGTGGCTGCAGCAGCTATGGTAGTGTTTAGCTAAAGTTAAGAGTGGTGTCAGTCACTTCAACCTTTTGAGTTACACTGAAAATGGAAATACCATCTGCCAAGAGAAACAACTTGCAAAAAATTGTGTTATGTTGTTGCCTTTTTTTGTGACTACATGGAATTTCTACAGGGAATTATCAGCCAACATTTGAAACTGATGCACTTTTATTGCTTTGTTTTATATGGAAGTTTTGCTTTCTTGTTGTTATTATTATTGCAAGATAACACATAGCGCCATGAAAGTACAACGCACTTTCACCCAGATGAGGCAGAACTTAGTATGCTCTAAAGAGTGTTTTTCTGCAGTGTGAAAGTGTCAAGTCATTTTTTCTCCTGTTTTCTACAAAGGGGGGAAAAGCAATTTTTAAAGTGTCCTATGTCACCAGAAGACAAGAACATAGAAGAACCAAAACAAATTCCTGTGGAACATGTCCATTCACTAGCCAAAAGACCTGTAAAGCTTCAGTGAACCACATCCTTTCATCCAAAGGGCACAGATGAAATGAAAGACCCTTGTGTTAATAGTGCCCCCCAGGCACCCCAGTCCCCTCAGCCATAAAAGTAGTGCTAACTGAGTGCGGGTCAGGGTGTGCGAGGCTCAGTACAGCACACAGGTATCCGAGCAGGAGGTGCAGCCATCTCTAGCCTCAAGAGCCAGACCCTGGAGCCAAAAGCAGTGCTGTTGTGCCAAGACTTCCTAGCCTGTGGATGGGGAGGAGTCAGCAGGCCAGGCTGCTGGGACAGGATGAGAAGATTGTAGCCCAGGTGAGTGTGTGTTCCCAGGGTCCAGAGCAGAAATGCTGTACAGTAGCATAGCCCACCCTTCCCCCTCATTCTCCCTATTCACGTCAGGGCTACATCCAGACCTGACTTAGACATTTGAGATCTCTCTCCCAGAGAGCATGTTTGATGTATAGAGGGCAGACTATAGGTGTTTCTGAAATCTTCTTCTGCTCTGACATCCCTGCCATCCCGCCAGAGCACAGAAACCTCAGTCAGGACTTCATGCTTGAGTCCTGTAAGGATTCTGAGAGTTTTCTCCGCAAGGACAGTGCCAGCAATACCTTGGCAGTAAGAGAGTAGTGCTCCTTCCTGCTGGATGGTGTCTGTCCTCTAAGTCACTGTCTTTTATTTTAGAGCATTCACTGAGGAAGTGGGAGATCTGGGTTCAATGCGTTCCTCAATCTGAGAGTGCTCATCTCTCACTTCCCGTGAGACGGTCTTAACTGCCGGCCGATCAGCTATTCCGGGTGAAGCTCTTCAGAGTAAAACCATGCCTTCCACTAATGGGATGTTTGCTCTCCCTGTCCCCCCAGAAGCTGGGGAGCTTCTGTTTCAGAGTGAAGTGATCAGAACTTAATCGTGTGAGGACCCTCAGGCTGCATTTGGTGTTCTCAGAGCTGGTTTGCAAGACCCCATGCCTTAGGGCATTCAGAGAAGGAGTGCCTTGTCTCTGGATGCCTGTGGAGGATAGTATAAAGTGCATCTCCTTTGAGATGCTGTTCTGGGCGGTTGGGGAAGCGGAAAACTTGAATGTGAACTAAGGAGAAACCACAGAGTACAGGTGGCTGAGAGGTAGTGACCTCTGTGACTCTGGGCTTCAGTGCCTGAATTTAGTTAAAGTCTAGCTTTATGTGCCTAAGTCCTTTATTGGTAACTCCTTAAAACCCGACTCTGCATTTGGCTCCATGTGGACAGATCCTGGAGGATCAGTCAGGATCTTTACTGCTGCTTTGCTAAACATTTCAAAAGTTTATTAAATGTGCTCTCTGACGTTCTTTTATGGAGATGGTAATTTGAAGTCATCACGTGAGAAACTCAGAGTTTGCCATCTGGCCTGGCAAGACTTTTTTCTTCTCACTATTAATTAAACTGAGGTTATTGCAAAATTTTATTATGATAGTTATGATTTGTCCTGTGATAATGCTGGGGCTAACACTGAGGTATGCAAAGCACCTTCCACGCTGATGACGTTAGTGGGAGGTGCAGCTGAGCAGCACCTCTTCGGACTCCGGTGTCAGCTCTAATAACAACATTTCAGGGCCAATTCCTGCTAGCCCTATTCAGGCACCTTACCCCGGAGCGGGTTCTTCTGGTTCTGAGGGAATGGTTTCACAAGTAGGAAGATGTAGCTGGGGGGGAGGAAGGGGGCAGCTGCTTGGCCACAATAGTGTCATATAACATGCCCTGGCAGGAGATCTTACTGGCCACAACTTTGCCCTGTTTGGTGAGACTGTGACCATTCATGGGAAAGTAGATCCGGTAACAACAGATTGTTAGAGCACAGTGAGAAAAGAAAGGAGGGAAAGGGAGTAGGGCTAAAGCTGAAATAATCTGCAAAAAACAGTCTGCTGCTGATGGCTGGGGTGAGGAAGAAGGAAATTAAGCTTTTCTGGTGATGGGACAGGAGGTGTCTGTAGCCTGTCCGGGATGGATGTGTGCGGTATTTGGCAGCTTAACCTCTGTTTCCAGTCCATGCTCAGACCCAGCTCAGGGCCCTTGAATGTCAGAGGCTTTCACTCATTCTTCAGTGGTCTTCAAACTGTGACTTTGCAAATATGCTGAGACTGGTAGGTTTGAAGAAGATGGCTGGGTATGAAGTTGGTGAGAAGTAATCTGTGACACTAACTCTTGCCATCTTTCCCTTCTCTGTCAGAGTCTTGAACGCTTCACTGCTTAGAGTTAACTCAACAGCTTCACAAGAGATTCAATAATATTTATTTTTACCCAAATCCCTCGAAGTCTGAGGGACTGGAGACAGCATCAGTTTGAGATGAACAGCCAAGAAAAGTAAATCATCCTTGGGTCATGATGAACTCTCATTTGAAGAGGCCACAGATGGCAAAGATGTTCATGAATCAGCAGTTTCACAGACCTCTGCCTATTCAGAGAATAATGTGTGTAAACAGACATGAAAACAGCACAGAGCCACAGAGCTTTCCGGATCCTTCCTGTTCCCTTTGCACTGCTGAGGGGGACCTCCACAGAGGAGCCACAGAGAAGGAGAGGGCTGAGGTGCTGGGCACTGAGCTAGTCCCAGGGATGGTCATCCTACACCCTCTGCTGCAGCTGTGCAAGAGCCAGAGAACAGGGTGATGGCGAGACTGTTCCCTGTGTCCCTGTTCACCCGGCAGCACACCTGGGTGTGCTCTTCATTAGAGACAGCTACTGACAAGCCTGGTGTCTGAGATAAAGGTAAGGAAGGAAGGGTTAGGCAAGGACACTAGCTGTTGCACCATTGCACCACTGCAGGTGCAGAACAACTCCTGTACATTTGGGTTACGTGGAGTGGCCTGCCCCACCAGGCAGCCACTCTCGGCAGCTGATGAATGCATGGAGGTGAGGAAGAGGGATGCAGCAAGCTGTGGGGTTGCGGTCCTGCTCTTTGATACCTGCATTGGATCCATGTCTGGAAAGTAAGTCTTATGAGGAGCGGCTGAGGGAACTGGGGTGGTTTAGTTTGGAGAAGAGGAGGCTGAGGGGAGACCTTATTCTCTCTACTTCCTGAAAGGAGATTGTAGTGAGGCGGGGGTTAGTCTCTTTGCCCAAGTAACCAGCGATAGGACAAGAGGAAATGGCCTCAAGTTGCATCAGGGGAGGTTTAGATCGGATATTAGGAAAAATTTCTTTACTGAAAGAGTGGCCAAATATTGGAACAGGCTGCCCAGAGAGGGGGTGGAGTCACCATCCCTGGAGGTATTCAAAAAACGTGTAGATGTGGCACGTTTGGGACATGGTTTAGTAGGCATGGTGGTGTTGGGTTGACGGTTGGACTAGATGATCTCAGAGGCCTTCCAACCTTAACAATTCTATGATTCCATGTGCCCATGAGTCTGGGACCTCAGCAACCCATCAGGGTACTGACTTCCTTACTGTAGTCCCCACCATGGTCCTGTCCTCTGCTTGTAGGATTCTCTGTCCTTCCCTGTTGTGCAAGGGAGACAGGACGGGCAGCGGAGGCTGCGGTGTCTTTAGAGCGCAGAGCTCACAGTTGGGTGTGATAGAGGTAGGAGAAGGAGAGGGGGGAGTGTCTGTGCAAATCTGGAGTGGCTGTGCCCATGGCAAGTGGAGCTTACACACAGCTGTCCCCAGCCTGTGGAGGGGTGTTTCTCCTGTGCAAAGGTGTCCTCAGGCTCTCAGCAGATTCAAGCAGCCTTCCCTTCATCCTGCCCTTGATTTGTTTTTTTCTATCACAGTCACAAAAGTTCTTCAGAAAGCAGTATGTAATTCCATGGCTCTGTGAACAACTGCAGGCCAAGGGTGTGTGCTTGCACAGAGCGTGTCTCACCCTGCAGAAACCCCCAAAACTCCTGCTGAGCTGGTGTGGGGGGATTCTTCCTGCCCCTCTTTGATGTTTGCCAAATGTTATGCCCAGAGAGTGCAACACCAGAGGGCCGTGCAGAGGACCCCCGCTTTGTTTCGCTTGTGTTGTGTATTCTAGGATCTGCTGGCAAGGAGGGCTCCCAAAGAGATGCAGTGTCACTTCCATTCGTGCCTGAATGTAAGCCCGGGGGCTGCTTCTGCTGTAGGATAACATGTCAGTGGGGAGAGCTGGCCAAGCCAGAGACTGTGCATGAATTGTTTGCAAGACTTTTATAGACTGTCTATCTGGGATGAAACACAGAGCCCAGATCTTCAAAGCACTGTGTGGGATGGCAGCTATGGGACTCCCATTAAAGTTACTAGGCATCACATGGCCAAAAACTTCAGTGACACCAGTGTGTTTCTGCAGAGGAATAGCTGATGCTGGGGCTGCCAAGACAAAGGGAAGTGGAGGAAAATGAATGCTGCCATGCCTCCAAAAGCAACACCTCACTAAATTTCAGCTGTAGAGCTTGCATCTTTTTTTGTAAGGAACAATTATAGTGGGTGTCACAGGAGATGCAAAGGAACATGTGAGACATTGGGATTTATTGTCAGCAAATGAGATGCTTCAAATTCATTGCAAAGGTGGAGAACACCTAACCTAACTCTGTAAAGAACTTGAGGGAGTTGAGTGGAGTAAATTGGATGAAGATGACTGTGAAGTTAGAGAATCTGGTTGCCATCCGTCTTTCCAGAGAAGAGAAGAGGTTCTCAGAGAATGTCTTCAAAAGGCGTAGAGCACAGGGAGCGAGCACAGTCATGGAGAGAAAAGTTGCCCACCAGGCAAAGACCAGTGAGTGTGTCATAGGGAAATCAAGTCAGTCTGGACACAATGCTTTCTGTGACTCTTAGAAGACACTGACAGATGAAGACTCAGTGTAGACAGACTCCTTTTTTCTTACTGTTTTAACATCTTTCAGGCTTTAACATGAGCTAACTACTATTATCCTGATTTTACAGATGGGGACAGACAGGTTACGTGATGTGCTCAAGATCACATGAGCAGTCTGCGTCAAGAGTGAGAAACTGCACCTGGATCCTCAGTTGTGAGGCTGTTGCTTTTGGCACTGTGCCCTCCTGACTGCAAACAACACATCCAAATTAACTTTGCCTGTGTCCTTTCTATGCCTACAAATGGTAAGTTTTTTGAACAAATCAAAGAAACAAAAAAGTCACTCCTCCAATTTATATGTCCAATCCTCTGTACGCTGTGGCATAATATACCTTAGAGGAGTCTGTAATTAATACAAGTAATAACCCCTTGCTGCAAAGACTCTTAGGCATCACTGGTTAAGAATCTAGATGAAACTTTCACCTTGTTTACAGAGTGCCCAATGTTGTGCGATTCAGAATGGATTTGGGTGATATCTGCAGGATAAATTAACTTACAACCAAGATGATTTCTGCAAACTCCTTGGTGCCATTGTCATGATTTGGTCAGCACTGGAGCTTTAGTACCAGTCGAGAGAAGTGAGGGAAATAATTAGGTAGGAAAAGTAGTCATCAGCTATTGCAGAAGGGTTCCTTGTGGTTGTCCGAATTTGACTCCTCCACTCAAAAAGGTTTAATATAAAGGCTGACGAAGGTGCGGGTATCCATAGTTTGTGGGGACAAGAACATGTGCAGGTTCTAGGCATGTTCTTGGTCTTCAACTTGGTTGAAGATCAGCAGGAGTGGGGGCCAGGGGACCACTGATCATGGCACAAGATACCTGGGGCACATCCAATAGTCCCATTCTAAGCAGCACAGCTATTGAAAGCCCAGCTTTCAGTGGAAGAACCTATCCTTTTGACTCCAGTTCCCAAACCTGGTACTGACTTCTGCTGCTCCAGATTGGTGCTGTGGGCTGCTGCTTTTAATCTGGCAGTGTTGCCAGAGGCACGGGCACCTGGCATTTCATGACACCAAAGGAACAGCCATTAATTGAAACTCATCAAGCAAACAGCCACTTCTGCTTGCTGTGGCTCTGTTTTCAGCACTACAGCTCTGAAGCGAGGCTGACAATTTTTGCTGGTTTCTCAGACCTCCTACTGAGTTTTGTTAATTAATATTTGTGAAGTACTTAGATGTTTTCAGGTTTATGGTGATCCAGAGTATTATTATTACTGCTGGTATTATTAAGACTAATAATACTGCTAATAACCTCAGTGAACCTGGCAAAATTCAATTTGACTAAAATCCTTGCCAGAGATGAAAAAAAATAACTCCAGCGATGTGAGGGGGTACGTGACTCAGTTACCAGTAACTGCTGTTTACAAGGGGCAGGAAGAGTATATTTGCTCAAATGAAAAAAGGTCAAGGCAGAGGCCCATTTGCTGTTTGTTAATAAGTAATCTAAAGTACAACACATTTTTACTGTAACAAGTCAGCCCTGCTTAGCTTTTCTTCTATCACCATTATTTCCAATCCAGTTCTGGACTAAAATGCCAATTTAAAAATAATCCACATTCTCATAGATTATTTTCAACATCTCCAAACCTGTGGAGATGATTTGTAACTGGAGAACAACAACAACAACAAAAAAACCCCCCGTCTTTCCATATTTTTGCTAGTGTTTGTCTCAGGACACTGTAGGCAACCAAGGTTGAATTATCAGATAGGGCATTATTTATCTCCTGGGAAATTCTCCTTTAGGCTCAGACCTGTGCATCTTCCATATGGATGTGTGTCAGTCAAGAGCTGTGGTGTAGCTGGCCCGCTTACAGCCACCCCACTAAGTTACTGATGTAACTTAGAAAACCACATACGTCATCTCTGAACCTGGCTCGCAGTCAACAGTTAAAATTCAAACATGGGTGATAGAGAACATCCTTCTTCCAAGTGATTGAGCATATAGACACTTTATGCATTGCGACCCCTGCCCTGTCATTGTCTTTTGCCAAAAAAAAAAAAAAGTCATTTTCCAAGAAACACTTGTCTTTAGCCACTGAGCGGTATTCTGGAAAAGGGCTGGAGTCTGTCCTTTATGGGTCATCTACTGGCTGCAGGTAGGATTCATTAGAAAAGGTTTTGTCATTAATGAGCCACTTAAAGTACTTATCAAAAAAGCAATACTAGTGCCAGCTGCCAGCTAATCACAGCTGCTCAGTTGTAACCTTTGGTGTTCATGTCCTTCAACTGCACTGGCCTGAGACACTTTAGATGTCACACATCTAGTCCTCAAAATAGGGAACGTGATGTACACAGTGCTAGAGCAGGCATAGCCAAAGTGCAGATAGCATGGCACTGTTGGCATGCACCTGCAAGGCCAGTTTGTGACAGTGTTTTGCCTTATGCATAGTTATTTCTTGAAGGAAGGTAGCAGACACACACACACACGCATGCACAGAAACCATGCAGATTGCACACTATAATATCTAGCTTCCTGAAATGCAATTTTGAGAGGCAATGATCCTTTAACAGATCAACAACCCCTGCTCCAGCAGTCCCAACTGCCTGTCCCCCCTGTTAGCCCAGCGGGAGGGAAAGAGGTTGGTGGGGAAATTTTTTTCCCTGCAGAGTAGATCATGTGTGGCTGTTAGCTGAGAGCGTCTTTCCAGTGCCAGAGCCTTAATAAAGAGTCTTCTTGAGCTCTTGTAGTCGTAGAGAGCACCGTGGCCTGGCTCCATCCAAGGCAGGGCCACATGATTGAGGAAGGGGAGGAATGGCTTTCTATAGAGCTGCCTCTCTGGCACCAAGCAGAAGACAGTGAGGCTGAGCAGCAGATGCTGACATGGGAATACAGTAGAGCATACAAGGAAGAACACATGTGGGAGTCGTTGTAGGGTCATTGTAGTGGGATGGAAAGAGGATTCATGCAACTGAGTGCTCGCACACGTCAGAAGGCAGCACCAGTGGCTTCTAGCTCCCAGGAGAGGGGTATTTTGGATGCCCCAGAGCCCTCATGTTTGCCTTTCTGTACTGTGTTACTGACACAAGAGAAGAAGAGGTGAGGGAGGGGAGTGGAGGACACATGGTGTCCTGGGGAAGCAGGCATGGCTGGTGCTGCTCTGTGTGTCTGTACGTGCATGATGGGCTGCAGCTGGGTAGTTGGCAAGTAGTGCTGTTCATGGAGATCCTTGAACTGATCTGATGTGTGCAGGATGTTCATCCTAGAACACCTGGTGTGGGCAGCAGGGAGTACAGTGGCACTGGTGCTCACTTTTATGACATCTAGCTGAGCTGGGGATCTGGGCAAATATCTTGTAGCTCAAGCAAGGTTAAGATGATGATGATAAAGTCCTAGATCCCATGCCTCTGCGCTGCTCTGAGGGAGCACATGGCCATGCCATACATCACACGTTGTGGCAGGGAGAGCAGTGTTACTAGCTGGCAGCCTTTGCAGGATGGTGATGCCACATGAAAATGCACGTGTTCATTACTCATGAGATACACATTTACTGCCCATCCCCGCCTTTCTACAGTAGTATACACCCAGGGTGGTGGAGCTTTCTGCTTGTGTCCCTGGATGTTGTGCTATTTCCTCTTGTTGTGCTTTGTTCTGGGTAACATCTGTTGTTTCTGAGTTACCTAGTGAGTTTCAGGAGTCTTTAACACCACCAATATACTGCACTCTTCCTCTGAAGACCAGTGAGGGTTTACTTTTTCCCCTTACAGTAATGAGAAAACGGGGGTACCAGGATGTCAGGTGACTCTTCTGAAGCAGTGGGATTAGCTAGAAAATGTTAAGTATTCCCTGAATCCAATCCTGAGCATTAGTCAGGGCATCATGACAGTGAACTTCTGGACTGTACAGTCTTTTGCACACAAATGAGAGGCATTGAATGAAAAGCAAGCCCAGTGCTGCAAACACCACTGTGGAGACATACGCTCTGCTCTAACCAGTAGCCAGGATGCCTGGGAAAATATGCAGGTGGTTTCAGAAAATCATAAGTAGCCTATTATCACAGAGGAGGGGGGAAAAAAACTCTCTGGAGATTTCCCCCATGACCATCTGTTAATTTTCCCCTGAAGCCATTGTTGATTTGCATGGGGTGGCATACTAATGCCCTGCAAACAGTGCTGTGAATCAGAGCTCTGCACTGCTGTTGCTTGACGAAGCAGGCTTCACTGATGGGAAATAGCACGGTGACATGCTTCCTCAGCTTGCATCTTGGAGCTTCAGGCACATGGCGATCATCAGCCTCAGAGAAGGTTCTTCTATTTTCCCATAAAAGCTGCGCTTTGCTGTGCCTCAGCCTGTGGCAGAGGTGAGCCCCTCTTGTTTACCCACTGGCCACCTTCTGTATAGTTTGTGTAGCCCTTCTAATAAAGAGATGTCTTGCTCATAAACTGCCATATTTGCATATGTTTAGAGATACTCAGATATCTAGCTACGCTTCAGGAGTAGCCCAAGATCACCACACGAAGGCTACGCTATTTTAGGGGTCAGGCACTAAGACTGCACCTTGTCTGCTGTCCCCTTTGGCCCTTACAGTTTGACCAATGCATACACATGTGCGACACAATAGAAATACTGACCAGACTTCATGGCAATGAGTGTCAGCCTTTTGTATGTGCCCACAGCCCTCCATAGCTAATGGTGGTCTTGGGGCTGGGCCTACCAGTGACTGTGTTTCTGCTTCTGCTTTGTGCAGAGCTGTGGAGGAGAGGCGTCTCAGAGCAGCAGCTGTGATGCCTTACAGCTCGGCTGGTAGCTGCCCCTGCGTTTAGCAGGAGAGTGCCTGATGTTGCTGGCGATGGCAAAAGCAACGGAAATCCAAAGATGAGCTGTGGCATTAGTGGTAAAAACCTGGTGGGGCTCGTTTTGACTGAAGGACACAATTCAGAAGCACTTTCCCAGCTTTCTCTTTCTTCTTTCATTGTTCTGAAGTATCAGAAGGAGGTCTTGCCCCCAAATCATGGCATGGGGGCAATGTGAACAACTTTGCTCGTTATCCTGGAACCTCAGACAGAAGGAAGGCTGAGAGCGTTTATTAGAAGTGACTTGGCCTGTGGCTCTCTCCTGGTGTTTTCTGTGTGTGTACTGAGCATGCTGAGTGGTTTCCAAAGGAGCTTTCTGAGCACTGTAGCAAATGGGGAAATTTGCTGTGGAACAGTTGCTGCCGTAAGTGAAACTCAGAAACAACTCGTGCTTTGCATTTGTGAGCAAAATATGGCATTTTCCAAAGCATTTTTTTGTGTATTACATCCAGGGAAAAATTATCAATTTCTACCATTGCAAATAGAATTTGTGTAGTAAAAATGGAAAACAACCAGACCAAGCTGCAAACTGTCATGAATTTGGTCCCGGTGGAAGCTTGTCCCTTTGGATATTTCCTCAGAGAGTTGTCATCAATTGTGCATTTTTATGGTAAAATAATTCTTCTGCCCATGAAAAAAAATGTTTCTAATATCTACGAGCAATGCAAACAGATACAGAAAGCATTTTTCTATTTAATGATTATTAAAATACAACTCTGCTTTTTCAGAAGAAACAAAGCTCTTTTCCTCCTCCCCCAAATGGTCCTGGATGAGACAAATTCACCAATGCATATTAGGGAGAGAGCCTCAGCAGGGAGCAAGTTGGTGTGCTGCTGGGGTACGAGAAGACTTTGTTTCTCTGTAGCAATAGCAGCAGTAGAGATTTTCCCAATGGCTTTCTCCCTTAGCACATGCTAATTCATGAAACTCCTCATGTTATGCACCAAGACCTGAGTGCCCAGGCTTAGTAACTATGTGGTGTAGCCATTTGCAGATGCAATTACACATTTTTGAAGTGATACCCAAGAGTACTTCAATGTCTCAGTATTAAGCTCTGTGTTTCTTCATTTCTAGTGCCTAACTTCTGACTTCAGAGCCAGCAGTCCCTGCAGTGTACCTGCGGCAAGCCTGGGAATTCCACACAAGGGCCAAAACAATTTTTAAGTCTTAAATGCTACTGCAGCAGTGACCCAGCCCAGCAGCTCCTCTGGAAGGTGAGTACAGACAGCCTTTCTGTCACAGCAAAGATGTCTAATCTGAAACACGGATTACCAGCAGCCAGGAAGTGACAAACAGAGTCACTATTTTCCTCAGGCTGTTCGTTCCCATCTGCCACCTCTAGCAGAGCACCCAGACCACAAGGCAGGGAACTGGACACTCCTAGCCTGCTCTCTGCTGAGGATCTGCTCTACAGCAATGTGCTGTTGAATCATTGAGCTGGAAAGCAAGTGCACGTGTGGAAGCATGGCTGTCTTACCTACTGGTTTGAGCATTCACATGGGAGTTTGAGATTCTGGACTCTGCTCCCAGGACTGTTTATGCATTCTACATGAAACAGTCACCAGGTAACATATAATCCCTGATCAAAGCCCTCAGGGGATTTAGGCAAAGCAACTCCCAGTTTCTGGATCCTGATCAGACTTAGGTGTGAATTGGGCTGAGCTGCTTGGCCTTGTCAGGACTGGGGCAGTTCTGGGCATGCACAAAGGTGGAACTCTAGATAGCTGATGAGCTTGAAAGTCTTAAAAAAAGTTGAAGATTGAAGGGGCCAGATAGTGTGAAGGACCTAGGAGCTGCAGTGGGATGTATATAGCAGCATTTCGATCTGAAGTGCAGATTTAGGGTGAAACATCAGATGCTCCAGTAATAACAAAGTCCTTTAACAGGGAAACAATTGTTCTCACAGATTCCTGAAGTGGAAACTTATTTACATAACAATTTTCTGTGCTTTTTAAAAAAAGAAGTCCCATTCTAGCCACTGAATTTGCTTGGATTTGTTTCCACGAGGCTGCATGTGCTGAGCTGCACAATGGTGGCTGCCGTATGAATAGCTTGTTATTCTTACCAAGCGTGACAACTGCTGTAGCGAAATCAAGAGCAACCTGCTCTAATGTAAACTGATTTCAGATTGCCCCTGGCAATCCCAGCTACCTCATCTAACCTCTTTTTTTTGCCAGTCTTTTTTTCTTTTTGTCTTTTTTTTTTTTTTTTTTTTTTTACCCCCCACGAACG
>VZTL01006977.1:0-31943 GCA_013400535.1 Scopus umbretta
TGTGTTATTCATTCCCTCATCTTTCCTCCCTCATCTTAGTCAACCACATTTTGAATATCCCAGATGCGGCAATCTTTTAGAAGAACGTAAAACCATATTAAGAACCCTTACTATTAAGACCAAATGCCCATCTAGCCCAGCACCTGTCTCTGCATGATGCTTGCTCTTGCTGCTCTCCTGGACTCCAACTCTGTTCATCTTGAATAGATGTAGTCTCTGTATTTTTGGTAACTCTCAATAAATGATTGATCTACTTGTCTACTCTCCCCTTTTAGTCCATGCATTCACGGCAAACACTTGTGTTTGTTTTGAATGGGGTTCTTATTATCTTCGTTTTATGTTCCCTAGTTCTCATGTGTGAAGGGTCAAGATCCATCCTCTTCGTTGTGTTCATGATTTCTCAGATTTCTGTCATATTCTTACAGGTCATCCTTTTTCCAGAACAAAGTGTGCTAGCATCTCCTGTTGTAGTTGTTGAGTAGCTTTTCTTAATATGAAACCTGCCCTGCAGCTTTGATCATCTTTGTTGCTTTCCTCTGAAACTTTCTGGTTTACCTGTATCCTTTTTGAAAGAAGGGGACCAGATGGTATTCGGCATGCAGTATTCAATGTGGAGTTGAGTGATGGTTTTCTATAGCAGCACAGTGATGTTCTCTGTTTTGTTCTCCATTTATTTCCTAATATTTTCTAACATTTGACTTGCCTTCTTGACTGCTATTAAGCATCAGGTTGACATTTTCATAGGACTATCTATCATAACCCCAGATCTATCTCCTAAGTAATAATGATCAACTCCATCATATTAATATGTGGAGTTAGAATTGTTTTTCCCATGTACATTGCATTCCATTTATCTGCAGTGAATTTCATTTGTCATTTAATTGCCTGGCCACTCAGCCTCATAAGGTTCCTCTGTAGGATGTTTTTTTGGCACTGCTTGACCTTGCTAACTTGAATAACTCTGTATCATCATCAAACTTCCTGAACTCCCTACTCACCTACTTTCACAAATAATTTATGAATACCTGACTATCCCAGGTGCCAGCTCAGAGCCCACTGGAACTCCAAGGGTGGAACACACTCTGTTGCAAAAACTACCGATTCACTTTTACTTTCTGTGTCCTCTCCTTTAACCAGTTACTTATCCATGCAGGAACCTTTCCCTTTATTCCATCACTGCTCAACTTTCTTAAAACCTTTTGGCAAGGACTTTTTAGAGGCTCTTTGGAAATCCAAGTAGGTTATATCAACTGAATTAACATCATCCCCATATATGTTGATCTCTTTAGAGAACTCCAGTAAAATTTGGAAGACAAGACTCTCCATTGTAAAAGCCATGTTCACTTTCCCAAGTGGATTAAAGTTATTACCTGCTCTTTCTTAGGCTATTACTAATTTTCACAGTAGACAAATATGGTGTATTCAGATTTATTCCAACAATATTTCTTTAAATTTTATCTGACAGGTGTTTATTTGGGTGGTTGGGCAGGAGGGCTAGTAATATGTTAGTTGATATATATGCTTCTTTCATTTGAACCCAGCACTCTATTATGTATGGACACCACAAAGATGTATATTCTACAGGTATCTACTATAGCACTCACTGCTTGGGGGCATGTGCATTGGTGATCCCGTGTCAGGTTTACATGCATTCCTACACACCAAGACGATTAAGTCATCTCAGATGACTTAGTGACTTCTGTTACCACTCAGTTTAGCAATAGGACAGTGGTGCAGAAGGTGATGTAAAAATCTACCTAAAAAGGTAATTTGTAATCCATGCCCCCCAAGTGTTATGCTAAATATTTCTGAGTATTAAGCACCGTCACTTTATCTATTTACTTTTTCCATTTTGCATAATGCAGCAATAATCTATTGATTTGTCATGATATAAGTTTAGCACTAGGATTAAGTCCTCTTTGTTAAATCTACCATCATTTTATTCAGCCTGGTAGAAAAGCCATAGTAACAGTGATGAAAAATACCAAGAAAAAAAATACAGTTTGGAGGGTTAGTTCTTTTTTTTCTGTGTGTCTGCACCCTAGTAATGTGCCATCTGCTGCTAGGACATAGATTCATTTACCATTACAGTGTTCTAACATGATTACCTTTTTTCCCCCTCAAAAGCCACAAAAGGGCTAAATATAGATTTACTTAAAATTCTAGGGAAAGAGGCGGTCCTTGCCCTAGACACAATTGTTCTTTTGATTTTGAGAGCATTACCACTAGCATTAAATGTAATTTACTTTATCTGATGACAGTTTGCTGAACAAGATCTTAAGTTTTAATAGGATCAGGACATAGATGGTAAGTGGAGAGAAGAGAAAAGCATTGTGGGTGGAATTCATCCCACCCCATTACCTCTTCCTTAACTAAGAACAAATTGAGCACAAAGAAGAGATTACGCCATCTCCAGGAGGTGGGCCAAGTTAGAGGGCATTAGCACATCCAGTCTCCAGGCTGGAACAGAGTCTGACACCCTGCTGCGTTTCCCCTGGTGGGTTGTTGCCCTGCTGTAGTACAGTTGTGAACTCATTACTCAGATATATGCTTCTCTCCTCTCTATTCACCATTGCATTCCTAATTACCCTCTAGTTTATGATAGCTAGTACAGGCTCATGCAGTTGCTCAGGGTACCTGTTCTGTAAGCCAGCCACCCTTTACACAGCAGAACCTTTTTTTCTTGTCTTATACTATCATGGGCAAATTTCGTAGCATGATAAAGCCCTTCACCAATCAAAGCATCTACTGTTAGAGGAGAAATTGGTTTCTCATTCAGAGTTATGGGACTATTATGACCTCCCACATTACTGCTGGTTCATTTGCAATCAGCTTTTTCATTATCTTTCAGCTACACCGGACCAGAATTATGTTAATTGCCCATTAACTACAGTTGGGTGATTCATTTATTCTTTTAATTTAGAGTATCGAAAATGGATCTAACCTCTATTTTGCTTTTAAAACTTTCTGATACAATCTCTGCCATTACTGAGGTGAAAGTAAAAACAAGATATCAATATAGCCATGTCCTTCACTGGGTATGGAGCCTCCGTGGGCAGCACAAGATCCTGTATTTCTTGCAAGATATTCTGAAAAGAATGACAAGCAAGTTTATCAAAAGAGTTCATTTCTTTTTCTCTCCTTTTCCGCTGGAGTAGATTTTCCTGCATGTATACTGGAGTTTCTTAATTTTGTTTTTCAGTTTGTTATTTCTGCATCTTAAAGGGGTTTATGCTTCAAGGTTTAAATCATCCTCTACGTAGCAAAAATTTGGATAAGCCTTCTACGTGGTAAGCTTATCAAACACCAGTGGAGTTTTCTGCAGTTAGGATGTGTGGCCAGTCTCACCCCGTATACCAATTCCAACATTGTTTTCTCCTTTCAGTTGTTGGGATTCTTGAGCTTTGTATTCCTTTGCAGGGGTGGGGGTGTAATTGAATGTTTTACTTTCAGAAGTTTTTCCTTTGGATGCCTTAGAATTGTGGACTGGGAGCATTCTCATCTCTATTACCTATAACAGATTGTATATTAACTTAAGTTTTCCCCTGTAGCAACGTGTAGGTGTTTGTGATAGTTCACTTTGACCTCTTCAAGGACCTACTTGGAGGAATCCCATGGGTTAGGGCTCTAGAAGGTAGGGGGGTCTGAGAGAGTTGGTTAATATTCAAGCATCACTTCCTCCAAGCTCAAGATCAATTCATTCCTATGAGTAAGAAATCAAGCAAAGAGGGCAGGAGACCTGCATGGATGAGCAAGGAGTTTCTGGTAAAACTCAAATGGAAGAAGGAAGTTTATGGAATGTGGAAAAAGGGACAGACCACTTGGGAGGAATATGGGAACATTGTCAGAGTATGCAGGGATGCGGAGAATAAGGCTAAGGCCCACTTGGAATTAAATCTGGCAAGTGATGTCAAGGACAACAAGAAAGGTTTCTTCACATACATCAGTAGCAAAAGGAAGACTAGGGAAAATGTGGGCCCACTGCTGAATGAGGTGGGTGCCCTGGTGACAAAGGATACAGAAAAGGCAGAGTTACTGCATGCCTTCTTTGCTTCAATCTTTACTGCTAAGGCCAGCCCTCAAGAATCCCAGACCCTGGAGATAGGAGAGAAAGTCTGGAGAAGGAAGACTTACCCATGGTTGAGGAGGATCAGGTGAGAGATCATTTAGGCAAACTGGACACCCACAAATCCATAGGATGCACCCACAAGTGCCGAGGGAGCTGGCAGATGTTATTGCTAAGCCACTCTCCATCATCTCTGAAAAGTCATGGAGAACAGGAGAGGTGACAGAGGACTGGAAGAAAGCCAATGTCACTTCAGTCTTCAACAAGGGCAAGAAAGAGGACCCAGGAAACTGCAAGCTACTCAGCCTCACCTCCATCCCTGGAAAGGTGGTGGAACAGCTCATTCTGGGTGTCGTCACTAAGCATGTGGAGGAAAAGAAGGTTATCAGGAGTAGTCAGAATGGATTCACCAAGGCAAAACCATGCTTGACCAATCTGCTAGCCTTCTACAATGGCATGACTGGTTGGGTAGATGAATGGAGAGCAGTGGATGTTGTCTACTTTGACTTCAGCAAGGCTTTTGACACTGTCTCCCATAACATCCTCATACGTAAGCTCAGGAAGTGTGGGTTAGATGAGTGGACAGTGAGAACTGTCTGGNTTTGACTTCAGCAAGGCTTTTGACACTGTCTCCCATAACATCCTCATACGTAAGCTCAGGAAGTGTGGGTTAGATGAGTGGACAGTGAGAACTGTCTGGACTGAGAACTGGCTGAATGGCAGAGTTCAGAGGGTTGTGATCAGCGGTGCAGAGTTGTTGGAGGCCTGTAGCCAGCAGTGTTCCCCAGGGGTCAGTACTGGGTCCAGTCTTGTTCAACTTATTCATCAATGACCTGAATGAAGGGAAAGAATGTACCCTCAGCAAATTTGCTGATGATACAAAACTGGGAGGAGTGCCTGATACACCAGAAGGATGCGCTGCCATTCTGCGAGACCTGGGCAGGCTAGAGCGTTGGGTGGAGAGGAACCTAATGAAGTTCAACAAAGTGTAGGGTCCTGCACCTAGCGAGGAGTAACCCCATGCCCCAGGACAGGTTAGGGGTTGACCTGCTAGAAGGCAGCTCTGCAGAGAAGGACCTGGGAGTCCTGGTGGACAAAAAGTTAACCATAAGTCAGCAATGTGGCCTTGCAGCCAAGAAGGCCAATGGTGTCCTGGCATGTATTAAGAAAAGTGTGGCCAGCAGGTCGAGGGAGGTTATCTGCCCCCTCTACTCTGTCCTGGTGAGGCCACATCTGGAGTACTGTGTCTGGTTCTGGGCTCCCCAGTTCAAGAAAGACAAGGAACTACTGGAGAGAGTCCAGTGGAGGGCTACAAAGATGATTAAGGGACTGGAGCACCTCTCTTATGAGGAAAAGCTGAGAGAGCTGGGTCTGTTTAGCCTGGAGAAGAGGAGACTGAGAGGGGATCTTATCAACACTTACAAATATCTTAAGGGCGGGTGTCCCTCTGATGGGGTAGCTGCAGTGCTACAAATACTTAAGTATAACTTTACTGAAGTGAATTAGCCTAATTTATAAGACTCCAGCACTTATATGAATGAACGTTATCACTTATAAGGATGAACATACTCATCCTTAGTTAATTGTAGACTCTGAAAAAAGAACTTTCTACATCTTCCCAATTTGTACTATAATAATAATATCTAGGAACCTTAACCAAGGATCCAGATATCACTTTACTCAATGCAGTACAGCTTAGTAAGAAAGAAAACACACTAAGCCTCTGAGAGCTTATACTCCAAGTGTGATAGGACAAAGGAGGTGACAGAATAGGTGAAGTGGTTTGGGAACAGGAGGACCACAAGGCAAGAGAGGGCATTTGTACCCTGTGCACTGGAATGTAGTTGAGAGGGCTCTGGGGTGGGGAGCCCCAGAGAGTCTGAAAAGAAGGATAAAGAGCAGGCCGAAAGTAGGTTTGAGAGAAGCCAGGCATCAGTGTGGGATGGAGTCTTTAGGGTAGCTGGAAGGCCTGGGGAAAGTATAAGAAACTTTGAATTGCAGCAGGAGGGAAAAGGAAGGTCACATTGGATCACACAGGTGTTTTGGTGTAGGCAGGGCAAAAATTCAATTATTATTTTTATTGAACCAAGTCAGATGAGCATTTGGAGGCACAGGTGCATCTGCAGATCTGTTAAAAAAAAAAAAATTGAGCATGTCAATTTTTCTTTTTTTTTTAACTGGAGTTCTTGTGCCAGGAAAAGTAAGACGTAAAAGGCAGAAGCATTGGAGTATGAGTGAAGCAAATAGGCAGTGTTTTACTTTATCATTCCTGGGGGATTTAAAATTACTTAGATTATTAGGTTACAAATACTATACACTTCATAATAATTTTCAACAGAAAAATGCAATGAAATGGATGTGGGTTTTTGAGTTACATAGATACATGTATTTATGAAAAATGTCTAAATTTCACAATATATAAAGTCAAAAGTCTTCTTTTTTTTGTGCCATCTTTTTTTTCCCTCCCCTTTTCAATACTTTGCTTTATTCCCTGTTTTCTTTTTGCATGTTTTTGTTGCCCATCTTTCTTTAACATCTGTTTTCTTTTCAGTTAACTTCTAATTTCTATACATCCTCAGGCCCTGGCTTCACAAACCCTTGTACAAGAGAGTTTGCATTGAAATGAACAGTATTTTTATGACATGAATACAGTTAGTGTTGCAGGACTAGGAACAAAATATCACTGACTCACTATTAAATCCTACTTTTTCAACAGAATTAACAAATTTTTTTTTTCTCAGAGAAAGATTTGCAAGTAAACTGGAAGCGTGTAGACCTTTATTTTTCTGAACACTGAAGGATTAGCTACACAAGCAACTGAATTTTTGAGGGTTTTTCATGTCAATATCTTTTATCAAAAAGACATAGAGCAGAATATAGCAGAAAGCTATATTCTTATTTCCACAGGTTGCATGTTTTATCATGATTTTGTGGTATGGCAAAAACCACAAGATCAGTAAATCTGATAGCCAATGTCACAAAAACCATACATAAAATTCACAAATGTGTTCTCTGCTTCGCCAGCTTCTACCCGTTACCATGAATTACATCTATGAAAAGCAGGTGTGTCTCACACAGTTATGGGTGCACTCTAGAAGTCCAGAGGTTAATTTAGCATCTTAAAATATGGCTGTTGCTTCCAGCAGTCCCTTTAACTTCTGTTTACATAGCATCCCTTCCCAAACTCTTTCTTGATCTCCTAATCACAGTTGTCACCTTCTTGGAGAGAGTAGCAGCCTTGTACGTTAATCATCTCTATATTTTGACTGGATCATCCAAGCCACTTGCCTGTCTTCCAGCATATTTATAGTGAATGGCACCACCCTGCTTGTAAAGTTAAGCAGTATCACATTGTAAAGACATAAATTCAGACAAAGGGACAGCTAGAAGCTAGATGGAAGGAATACCACAGATAAGAAGAATAGCTCCAGTGTGGCTCAGCCTCTCAACATGGGCAAATTTTTTGCAGGTACACTATATTAATTCAACTAGATTAGGTTCCTGAAAGAATGAAACTGCAAAGATAAAAAATGGAAAAAATTAGGCTCCAAGAATCATACTAATTTAGCTGCTTTTGCATGGATCAATTGTTTCCCCACTCCACTTTTTAAAAGCCAAGGGCCTAGAAGTACTTAACAAAGCTGCTCAGGTGTGTGTCTGCTGAAACACTCATTGTCTCATTGATCTTATTTACACACAGAAACACACACACACTCACACACATGTGTTCAACACCTTCAGAATTGAGGTCCCACTCCTTGACTGGGACTGATTGATTTAGCCATTCCTAGATTGTCTATATTTAATCATCACAGTAATCAATGTTATAATACTGTCTGTGTCATAAAATATGCAGAATGCAAGATATGGAGAGAGTTCAAGTCAACTTTGCTTCTGGAATCTCAATTATTTCGTTGCTGATAATTTTCATTTAAATATGTAATATTAAATCTTGAGTTAATGTTTTTAATATAATACTTTTCCATACTTTATTAAGTGTTCAGGATCGAATGATTAGTTCATTTACCTATGAACTAATAAGAAGGGAAAAGGCTGAGGTTCCCAGGTTTTGTAAAAGATGCAGCGGAAAGCACAAGGTGCAATAATTTTTCCATATACGAATGCTACCCTCTGCTGGACAACCGGTACGTTACAGCTTAATGATCTTCAGCATTACTCTGAGTAACTTTTCCTAGGCTAACTGGAGGTGACAATGGGATGGATTTACATATTGGATTTGCATGGCAACGTTTTAGTAGCAGGGCGCCACAGGGATGGCTTCTGTGAGAAGCTACTAGAAGCTTCCCCCATGTCCAACAGAGCCAATGCCAGCCGGCTCCAAGATGGACCCACCGCTGGCCAAGGCCGAGCCCATCAGCAACGGTGGTAGCACCTCTGGGATAACATATTTAGGGAGGACAAAAAAAAATCTTGGGCAACTGCAGCCAGAGAGAGGAGTGAGAATATGTGAGAGGAACAACCCTGCAGCCACCCAGGTCAGTGAAGGAGGAGGGGAGGAGGTGCTCCAGGCGCCAGAGCAGAGATTCCCCTACAGCCCATGGTGAAGACCATGGTGAGGCAGGCTGTCCCTCTGCAGCCCATGGAGGTCCATGGTGGAGCAGATATCCACCTGAAGCCCATGGAGAACCCCATGCTAGAGCAGGTGGATGCCTGAAGAAGGCTGTGACCCCGTGGGAAGCCCATGCTGAAACAGGCTCCTGGCAGGGCCTGTGGACCCATGGAGAGAGGAGCCCATGCTGGAGCAGGTTTGCTGGCAGGGCTTTTGACCCCGTGGGGGACCCACGCTGGAGTAGGGGAAGAGTGAGAAGACTTCTCCCCTTAGGAGGAAGGAGCAGCAGAGACAAGCATGATGAACTGACCGCAGCCCCCGTTCCCCATCCCCCTGCGCCACTGGCAGGGAGAAGGTAGAGAAAATCAGGAGTGAAGTTGAGCCCAGGAAGAATGGAGGGGTGGGGGGGAGGTGTTTTAAGATTTAGGTTTATTTCTCATTACCCTACTCTGATTTGATTGGTAATAAATTAAGCTAATTTCCCGAAGTCGAGTCTGTTTTGCCTGTGACGGTAATTAGTGAATGATCTCTGCCTGACCTTATCTTGACCCATGAGAATTTCATTGTATTTCCTCTCTCTTGTCCTGCTGAGGAGGGGACTGATAGAGTGGCTTTGGCAGGCACCTGGCATCCAGCCAGGGTCAACCCACCACAACTGTCCTGATTCACAGTTTTGCTTGCTCTGAATACCAGCTAGCGTTTCCCTGGCTGCCCTCCCCCTGTAAGATACGACATCTGAGAGGTATCTCTGACTTCCTTGCAAGGCTCTAAGAACAAAGCAAGATGTGGTTACCTCTCATGCATGCTTCTGCAGTTCAAGTGCATTGTTCTTTCCCTCTGCTGCTGTGGGGCTTTGTAATGGAAAGTTTAGTTACTTGGCCGTGAACACAGAAGGCTACTGGCACATAGCTGCTGGATGAATAAAGCATACTAGACTGTTTTCAAAAGCTCAGCCTAAATTTGATCCTGTAGCTGGATAGCATGGCTGCCTGAGTTTTGTCCTGACAAGGAAGGCTGCCCTGTGCCAGGGCGAAGAACCACTCCATGGTGGTGACACTGCACATAGCCTTTCTTACCTTCATCTCAGCCCTGCACACCATCAGAAGCAGCTGATCCAAATGCTGACTTTCCTGCATCTTTCTTTACTTGCATGGGAAGGATCTGCTTGGATCTAATTCCACTTCTAGTTGTCGTTCTTTCCCTTACGTCTATCCCCAGTCTGCCTTCTTGGCAACTTACCCTTTTCAGGGTGACTATCTAGTTCAGGAGGAAAATGAGCTGAGTGGACTTGTGTATAAGATTAGTACCAGCCATTGGGATTTCTAGCTCCAACATTCAAAGATTTCACTGCCCCTAAGTTAAGTTTAAGCCAGATGACTTTTCAGTCATAGTTTAGAGGGTAAGAATAGAGTAGAGCCCTGAGAGAATGTAACGCAATGCAATCAACACACCAAAGAGGCAAAAGAAAGTGTAATTTATGCCAATTTGCACTACCTTGATGGATAAGCCCAGCAGAATATATTAACAAATGATACTTCTACAGGTTTCTGGTGCCATCTGCTATAATTTAATGTATAATTATGCCTTTAGTACAGAATATTAAAGGATGGTTTCAAAACCTATAGAACGTATCTCAGAATTACAGTAATTTCTATTGATCCCAATTATGTCTTATAAAGCCCTGTTGATTTTTTTTTTTCCTTAAAGTGTAGGCTGTTTTCATTAAGGAGCGTTTGATTCCCATTTGCAGACTTTATAAGCAGAAGTGCTAATATCACAATCAAGCCATATTTATCCCACTGCTGCAATATGTATCCTTCATATTTGGGAGAAATAAAGCAAGATATTTACTGTATGAAGACTCATTACATGTAAAAGTACAAAATTCAGTTTCACATTTTGTGGTAAGAACAGAGCAGCCAGCTTTTTTGCAGGACTCAGATCTGGTTTTGAATCAGCCTGTGCTATTTTAGTTTGCCTCAGAGCCCATATGAAGCCTGTCATTTTAAAATGGCATAAAATATGGAGACTTTTTATTTTTTAAATAAAACTTGGGCATTAGACCACAGGAAAAATGTGCTCTATCATAATTAGAAACGGAATTATTTCTACTTCCCCTTATAGCTTCATGTTACTGGTTTTAAATATTATTTGTTTTATCTTTGCCAAAGTTTTTGTTTTCTTTTGATTTATCAAAGTATTGTAAAATAAGTACTTGAGCCTTTCCAAAAAGACTAGCACGTGCACAGAATCAGTAGATTCAAAAACTTTGAGTGATTCCTTCTAAGATACAGAACAAGTTTTTTAGGCTTTTTAGCTGTAAGTTGAACAAATTATTGTGAACATTTTATAGTATTTTGAGCTGCGGTAAATTTTGATCCTTATTTTTTATCTCCAAAGGAGGAAAATAAAATAATGTACTATAATGCTTTGTTGCTAACTGCATAAAGATATTCTGGAATCTCAAGTATGCATTGGGTAAACAAATATATTACACAATACCTTCAAAATTTAGAAATATGTGGTTAATTGATACAAAAATAAACAGTAATAGACATGCTACATTAAGACACAGGGTTATAATGTGATCAAGAGTGAAGAAGTGTTTTTAACAAAATATTAGAGGAAATCAGAATAGGAAAACTTTTTTTTCAGTGTTCAGTTTTTCTTTTTAATACATTCTGAGAAAAAATGGCAGAAATGTTACCCAAAAGCGTAGTTCCATATGTGTTTGCTGTGGATATATTCATAGCCTTTTAGCACAGACATTTGTTTTCACATCTAACCTGAAAACAAATATATGAACAGTTTCTTTTAAATTCCTAGGCAATACACATTAGCATTAAAGTCAGACCAGTTTATACCAGTAGAGTATCTCATCTGGCTTATAGTATCCTCCTGCTTCATTATTTCAAGCAGTACTTTTAGTGAAAGAAAATAAATACCTTGATACAGAACAGGCCTTAGGAAGTAATTAGACAAAGTCAGGTTTCAGAACAAATTGGTGAAAGGTAGCTATGAATACATTTAGCCTGGAAATTAGAAGACAATTCCCAGTCATAAGGGAAGCCCGTTCTGGAAGAGGCTTTCAGTGGATACAGTGAGAACAGCAGCAACTAAATCCCTCATTTATGAAGTGGAGAATATAATGTGGTCCTTGCAATTACAGGGTCTTGAGAACACAGGAGGTCTCTTCCACTGCTGTGTTCCTTGAAATAAGGTATGTATTTGTAGCGAGAGCAGTTGACTGTAAATGGCCATGAAAACTTGCTGAGCGAAAGATGGTTCTAACATTTAAACTGGGCACAGTATTTCTTAACCCCACCCTTCCCATGTTTTTCCATACCGAGCCCCTCCTCTTAGTAGGATGAGATTCAGGCACCTGTGGATCTTGATAGCCAGTCTTAAAACCACAGCTCAGTCCATTGGGTTGTGATATACACACCATAGCATCTGACAGTGCTAATGGAGTATCTCCTCATTACAGAATTTTTCTCTAATTAACGGGAATTGAAGGGTTTGCTCCTAACAGTCACTTTCTGAACACAGCCAGTTGAAAAAGCAGATTCCTGAGAGTTGCCTGGAATGGCCCTCCTGTGACCCTGAGATGCATCTCCCACTTACCCTGGATTTCCTGATCCCCCGAGTCTTTGTAGCACCATTGGGAACCAGATTTGGGTCCTTATCTACCAGCTTTCCCTTTTCATCTTTTGAAGTACAAAACCTGTGGGACTGTGTTCAAACCAACTGTTGAGCTAACTTTTTGGTTTTGGAAGGCACTAGAAGAGACATCCCCAGGTATGATGCAGAATAATCTCTTGCCCTGTAACCAGATCAGCTGTAAAACCTTGATCTGGTTATTAATTTCTTCCTGTGGCCCATTTTATGGTGGCTGCAAGATATAAAAAAGATGGAGTCTGTCTTTATAATGTCTTTCTTTTTCCCCATCTGTATTCTAGCAGATTTGAGCAGGCCTAAAGGTCACTCTGCATGTAGCCACAGTGGCTTTTTAAAAATCTTTGAATGCTAATCCAGCTCTGAACTGCTTTACATTTGCATATTTGCTTAATCAGAAGTGTGTAAGGTCAGCACAGGAGCTTCATTAGGATATTCATGGCTAAAATTGCTCTCCTCATCACTTCTCTGAGAGTGTTCAGCCAAGCTCTGCACAGGTTGCAGACCTCCCTCATGCTCCTGCTGGGAATGGCAGCAGGGATAAAAACAGATACAGAAATGAGTGGGGAGGCTGAAGCCCTCCAGCAAGTAGCAGGGCAGAGGGAGCTTGTATCATGCCAGCCTTGTTTTAGGCTGTGCTATTTTAGCTACTGAGAAAATCAAAACAAAGTCTATTTGACAAAGCAGAAGGACAAACCTGCAAAGATAAGGGAGCTAAGATATGCAGATGGCTGGGAGCAAGTTGTTTTGAAGAAACCTTAATTGCTAGGCACCGACAATGGAAGAATGCAATGCCTCTGGGGCTGGGTTCAGATTTATCCCCTGGAGTAGTCCTTCCAAGGAGGCAGTAGTCCTCAGAAATCTGCAGCACTGCCTAATAACTGACCGACTCCCACTCATGTAGCTGTGCTATTGAACATAACAATGTCTCTGACCAGGCAGTGTTGCGTGAAACAGCAACCTCTGCACATCTTTCCTTTTAGTATGGTGGTGGGTCTTCAGGAAGAGGTAGTGTCCTTAGCCTAATCATCTCTCACATTTACCTGCTGCCTTTCTGAAGAGTTTCATCTTACAGGGGTCTTCATTTAATCCATATTCTCCACCCATCGCAAACATCCATTTCTTCTTTCCTCCACTGTTTCTACTTTCTTCTACCAGCCACTGGTACAAAGCCTAACTGTATAATTATTTTATAAAATAGGAGAGAATTTAGAAGCAGGGAAGAGAAAATGCTAACAGCTATATTAAAGGAAACAGGTACACGCCTATTTTAGAAAACTTAAAGCTTCTGATTGTCAGGAAGCAATTGCACTGCAGTACATACCATACAAATGTTTGACCTTTCATACCTCTACCTGTCATGTGGGATGCATGCATCCTTTACGTTCATTTGACCAGCAGGACGCAGAATGGCATTCTGTGATACTTCCCTTACTTGTTTTACCATTAATCATGCACATTGACTTCTGTTATACCACACAAAATAGCGGAAAAGCTCTATTTCAGTCCAAGTGCAAGGAGCATCAGATACATATCCCATGCTCCAATTTTTCCTTACCATGTGAACAGACAACCCATTTCTTTTGTGACAACTGGGAGTTATAGTAAAGCTAGTTAAGGCTTTCAACTTTGTATTTCAGAATGAACAGGGACTCCGGGGATTACAGCCTCTGCCCATTAGGGATAACTGCAAAGGCTATTTTGTGAGGATGTTTGAACACTGTTTTCTGAAAGTAGGGAGTTGTCAATAGCTTTCTATTCAAATTTTAAGAGAATGTTACAGACACTGTGGAGGCAATACAAGAAAACCTGTGGTTCTGAGAGTACAAAGCCCATTAGCAGAGTTGAGAGGAATTACAAAACATACATGTAGAAAAACTGAACATCTGCTAAGGATGAGAAGGCTTTTTAAATGGAAAGTGGAACGGTGATAACAGATGGCCAGCAGGTCAATAAAAAAAAGTAAAAGTTAATTCCAAACATTGCCTTTCAAGATGGGATTCTGGTGTTCATTACATAATATTTTGGTCAGATTTATTTTTCAAGATTTTTCTAAAAATTAATTATTATACCTCTGCCTTTGTCATGTCTTTCTCCCTTCCTTGCCATTCATGCTTCTGCTAAAGCTTTATGTTTCAGTGGACCAAGTTTTGCCTGTTTTTCAGTGAGATTTCATTGACTGCAGAAGTTTTGGTAAAAAGTGAATAAAGCCTGCAGAATTTAGGTCAATGTGAAAGTAACCATGCAGAGCTGTAACAGGTTTTCCTGTTCATGAAGAACTTGACAATCAAAGGCTCCAGATCTATCTTCACCGAGGTCATGGTTTGCTTGGCATTTCATTGCTGCTCAAAACCAGTCCCCATCCCTTCCCTACCTTGTATGCCCTGTGCCAGCACGAGCTGAGAAACTGTGATGCACTAGGTCAGGGAACCAGAGCAGCTGGGAAACAATCCTTTGGGGAGAAATTGTCTTTCAGCTTGAATCTGCTCCTGATTTGCAGTGTCACTCAGCTGCACAACTGATGCTGCTAGCTCAGCTGAGGGGATGTCAAAGGAGGTGGCTGGAGGAAGAGGAGGCTTACGGGCTACTTTTTCCTGCAGCAGTATCCCCTTAAACGAATGTCCCATTAAAGCCTCAAGTGAAGCTAGCAGGAGTTTTAACAGGAATAAGCAAATAGTTCAAGGTTGGCACATCACTAGAGACAGGTCATTAGTAGAACTAATACATCTCCATTCTAACCCAAACTGTATCTTTTGTCAGAGGCAAAGCTTGGAAGCAATCTGTTTTCTTAACAACATTTGAAGTGACACATAATAGGAAAAAAATCATCTTTCTTGAGAGATTTTGTCCTTGAAAATATTTGGGCTGAAGCTTTTGCAGTTTGTGTGATTTTTGCCATTATTTTGCTCAGACTGCTTTTGTCATTTGGCCTTGAATTTGAACAGCCAAATACTAGCTGTGAATACTACCTCCTCACTATCTGAGCACTGCCTCCCCGTCCTGTGAGTAGGGGCAAGTTCTCCACTTCTGACTGATGAGGCAGATTGGATGAGTTGTTTTTCATACAACAGGGTCAGGATTTATGAACCTTTAGTTTTTGACAGAACTGTTAATTTATCATGATGAATTAACAAAGAAAAGCTTTAGAAAGTCTGAAGCATAATTTTTCCCCCTTAGTTTCCTTGACTATAAAGAAGTATTCTCACCCTGTAATTCAGGGATCTCTGGTGATCAACAAGACATGACGAAACATTGCAAAAAGCCGCATACATCCATGATTAAGTAAGCAAATAGATAAAACTTGAAATTCTACTGTTAGGTCAAATTTTTGATAGTTGGCTTTAATGAAAAATCCTCTGATATCACTCACACAAGATGGTCCCTAGATTTTTCAGGGGGAATGTGGGCTTTATTTAAAAAGCATGGGTAGTACTGCAATAAGCTGCTTGTGTAATAAAGGATTTTTCAGGAACATGTCTTTAGTTTAATGGTAATAGAGCTTACAACAGCTAAGGATCTGGCAACTCACAAAGTATTCTGTCTGTCTAGAGCTCAGCAAGGAAGACAGTTCTGAAATAGAAATCTTTTGATCTTAAAATGACAAGATCTGAATAGTAAAACCCCCTCTCATAAGAAACACAGGCTGTAATTATGGCACATCTATTATTTAAAATGTTCTTGAAAATTCACATAAAAGCTGTTCAAAACAAAGTAAAGCGTTAGGTCAGGAAGTGGTCTGTAATACTGAGAATTTTTTTTTTTGTAATAAATTTCTGCCTTCTTTACTCAAGCAAGTGTTTGCTTGCAGTAATTGCCATGCAATATAGAAAATGTTCGATCCACATGGGTTGATTCTTTCCCTGTAAAAATAGATTCTAATTTATTCTATTTTGTTTTAAAGAAGATCCTGTGCATGTGCAAAGCGTCTGACAAGTCTCAGGTCTTTCCCTTCCTATGCAGTCGCCTCCGCGGACAGCTGAGCTGTGTTTGTGCCTGATAGCTAGCAAATCTGGCAGAGTCACTGTTAACATGTTAGCCACAGCTATTATAAACAAAATTCTGCAATGTAACCGTCTCACAGCAGACATCAAATAACCTAGGAAAACAAGAGCTTAGTCATATTTGATAATTAATGTGTGATGGTTCCCAACCGAAATTAATTTAGTGGTGGAGTAAAACATATGGAATAATGCTTGAGCTTACATCAAAGGCAAATATTGAATACATTAGGATGCATTATCTCTACTCTTTTTGGAGTACATTATGTTCTATTAAGATGTGGTGTTCTGAATTTCTGCCTGGGCTTCTCTGAGAATTTGTGTGATGGCTCACAAATGTGTTCCCCAGTGCCCTCCTCTCTAGCACTCTTCCAATTCAGCTAGCATTTTTTGTTTCAGATGAAGCATTAACACTCATTATCTGTCAGTGAAATTAAAAAAGAAAACAAAACAAAACCAAAGAGACCCAACACCACTTTTTTTTAGATGAAACATCTTTCCTGGGTGACACTTCTGATGTTATCAGTAGGAAGAGCCTTCAAAGAAAATGGGTATCAAGCCTGAAACATTACATAATGCTGAGTTGAAAGACAAAGTGTTTTCTGGAATTTTAATTTTTTTTAAGCAGCTGCCTTTAAGTGAACACAGCCATCACTGTTATAAAATATTCAAAGCCTCATACATATCAAACAGAGACACAGTTACTAGGGCAAACAACTTCACATACCCGTTAAACAAACACTTGGAATTTTTCCTGAGCCCACTCTAGGTCCTTACAATGCCTCTAGTTTTAATTGATTTTTGTCCGGTATCCATTTGTTCTCTTTTTAATGGTAATTTTCAACTTTCCTGGACCCTGCTAGCTTTGTGGGGGAGCGGGTCGGCACGCAGTCATGGCAGCCAGAGATTAAAAGACTTCTCCATGTTAGGTCATTAGCCATTCCACTTGCTGTACCGTAGCTCATTTTCCCATTCCTAATTGATCACTTCATTGATCAGACATTATGGAGATGGCTTAGTAACCTAAGCCTTAGCTTTGAAACGCAGCAGAGACTGCAATTACCTGAAAGTCTTCAAGGGTGCCTGCAATTTTCAGACAGTCGGAGGCTCAGTTAATCAAAGATTCTGGCTAATGTAAGGGAGGGAGAAGAGCTGTTTCAGCTGGGTTCCCTAAGGCCACGATTTTCAAGAAAGATCTGGAGAGAGAACAGAAATGCCCCTATAAAATTTTCTGTGCAGAAGCCTTGTGGGGTACCAGTGCATGTTTAGAGGAGATACAGAAGCCCCCGTCCTGAAGATAGGTTGGTGTAACTGAGAGCACAAAACGCCCGCTGAGCCATCCCCAACATTAGGCGTTGTTGCACCCAGGAGTTTGAAATGGTTCACAAAAGGCTGGTCTTCCCCCTGTGATCAGATTCTTTGCTCACCACCGTACCTGTCTTAAGATGTACTGTCTGCCTTGCAGGGTCTTGAAGGGTAGAGAGGCCTTGGGGTGCTTACTACTTGGAAAGCTGAGGAGACCTGAGGTCTGAGATGGGCACAGGGCTGGAGCAGCCTGCCCAGTCAGTCCTCTTCCACGTGCATCAGCGTGAGCTGAGGATTCCGTTGTCACACTGTGCACGTGTGAGTGCATGCTTGCGTGTGCAGACACCGTCAGGATCCTCCATCTTTTCCTCTTGGAATACTTTACATGGCAACAGCTTCCAGGGATGCAGAGAGTCCTAAACTGACTGCATGTAGTGGCTAACTGGGATTGAGGTAGCGACCAGGACTGAGGTAACATGCTGACAGGCTGCCCTTGTAGTTCCATGAGTCCCTTAAAGATGCCTCTCTTTCCAGTTTACATAAATGTGCCATTAAAAACTGAGGTCTTTACTATTTCCACTGGTATTATAGATCCTGCCAAATAACGTTGTCTTCTGTGTTTGCTAATTATTGCTCTACTGCCTGTTAATATACATCATGCTATGGGTCATCATCTTCTCTGAAAGCTGGTTTTCAGTGGTGTGCACATTGTGGTATAGAGGATAAGATATTTCTCTTTGAAGGCAGTTTATAATCTTATTGGGCTTCTTCATGATGAAAGGCACTATAGATATGTAAGAGATCAAAGCTGTGTAAAGATCAGTGGTATTTGTTTGCATGAGGTTTCTCTTTCTGTTCCTTCTGAGGATTTTGAGCTTCAAAGTTTCAGCTTTAAAGAAACTCAAAAACCAAAAGAAAACCCTAGCAAAACCCACCCTCTTACAGCTGGTTTGAGGTGAGGCCAGCCAAGGGCCACAGGATTCTGACACAGACTCAGAAACTCTTCTCCAACACTCTTCTACCTGCCAGCAAAAGCTGGTGGAGAAAAAATTTTTGGTCTTAATGACAGTGAGTACCCAGAGCATAAGTCTTGGAGAGGAAGAATGCTGCTTAACAACAAAGAGAGGAAAACAGCCTAACTCAAAACATAAGTGTTTCTGTTGTGGCTCGTCAGTCTGCTAGCAAAATTATAATTTGTGAGTATACAGTAGCAATTGGCCTAAAAAATCAGATTAATTTATTATACAGTCTGTGGTATATTTTTTAAGGTGCACTTTATTTTTTGCTTAAATGTTTAAATATTGAGCATTTCAACATATGCTTCTGCAGATGTCTGTAGGAATTTGGAATAGAAATCCAGTACCTTCATTGGAAAGCATTGGCTGCAGGTAAAACTGGGTTTGACTGCATTGTACTTTAATATCAGATGAGTGTTTAGCATCAAGTCAGTCATCCCTGGTATGTGAGCTTTTATTTTTCAACAGGATCACTGCAGAAAATTGTCTTTACTTCATAGTGTGTTCTCGTAAATGACATAAAAATAAACCTGTGACCCATAAAAATAGCTTTCTATATTGGAGCCACACTGTGGTCACACAGAACATACAGATGCATTACATAATCTAGTAAGCCAAAATTAAAAAAAAAAGGCAGGTGACCCTGTGTGCCCAATCTGAAAATCCTTCCCCTATAAAGGGCTGCGAAAAAGTGTTGGTCAGTGTTGTCTGTCTATCCATCATCAGTAAAGCTCTCACTGTGAGCATCCAAAATCCACACATCTAAAACCACTTGTCTTTTTTTTTTTTTTTTCATTCTTTTTAAAGAGAAAAAGGTTCTAAATGAAAGGGGAAGAAGTAATAAAGAACTGATATGAATCTACGTGTCTCTGTAGAACAACGGAGTATGAAAGCAATGAGCCAGACCCAGATATATGAGTGAATCCCAGACTTTGTGCATATCAGCTACACACTACTCTTGAGATAAGTTGTACCAAATAAAAAATAAGCTGTGTAGCCAAGCAGAGTAGAGAACAATAACCTGTCCAGTACATTTTATCAATATGAAGTCATAGTCTAATAGCCAAGGGGTAGGACAGGAATCAGGAATTGGGTTTAATCAGTTGCTACTGCTTGCAAGAACTCCAGAGGCCTTACAGAAGAGACAAATGCAAATTAAGTCCAGTGGCGCAGGATAAAAATCAGCTCAGTCTTGAGGTGAAAATGTTTCTTTTTGGGGAGAACACAGGAAATGTTTCTGTACTGGAAGAATCCAACCAACCATGAAAGTAAATGTTCCCATTCTGAGTTATTTACTCTATTTTTGTAAGGAAAAAATATATATGACGAGCAAAGCAGAAAGCATAAAATTTGAAATAGGTCTTCATGCCCCAGCAGGCTGTCCTAGGGCGTATCCCAAGCAGAAGGCATCCCTCTCCACTGTCAAAGCTGTCCCCCTTTATGTTAATTATTCTTGAACTTTACCCTTTCCTATCCCAAGTGAATAGCTTGACCACAAAACTGTCATATCAGCTTCTCGGGTTTCTTTTGCTTTCTCTCCAGCATAATAACTATTGTATTATTTACATGAAATGAAATAGCTTCAGCAGAGCTACCAAGGCAGATGGTGTTCCTGCGTGTTCCTCAACCCTACATATGTAATAAGGTTTTGGTTTGGGAAACTTCCCTGTGATTGAGAAGACTAGGTTTCAAATTCCTGCTGCCTGTCAGGTCACAAGGCTTTTAAAACTGTCACCCAGTTTAGTATCTTAGCCATTGGTAATTAAGTTAAATAAAAGAAAGCATACTTATCTATTACGTTTTGTCTAATGGCTGTACAAACCTCTATGCATATATGCATCCACATGCATGTGCATGTGCGAGCACACACACATGCTCGCAGGTACTCAGGTGCTGGCCCTGCTTTCAACAAACAACTCGTTCAGCTTCATGAAGGGGATCCCACCAGCTTCAGGTTCTGCTGCAGAACCAATGGCACTGACTACTTAAACTTCGGAGCGACCACTACTGCTGCATCTCTTCCCCTGGGAAAGGAAAGCCTTATGCCGGCAGGTGAGTGTTGGCTAGCTAGAGTGAGGGCTAGCGGTCATAGGGGAAGAATTGTGCCCATACCCAAATTGTTAATTGTTAACTTGCACCTCAAATGCTGTGTCATACCTCGAATACTGTGTTCAGTTTTGGGCCACTCACTACAAGAAGGATGTTGAGGTGCTGGAGTGTGTCCAGAGAACGGCAACAAAAATGGTGACGGGCCTAGAGAACAAGCCTTATGAGGAGTGGCTGAAGGAACTGGGTTTGTTTAGTTTGGAGATGAGGAGGCTGGGGGGGGAGCTTATCACTCTCTACAACTTCCTGAAAGGAGGTTGTAGTGAGGTGGGTATTGGTCTCTTCTCCCAAGTAACTAGTGATAGGACAAGAGGAAATGGCCTCAAGTTGCGTCAGGGGAGGTTTAGATTGGATATTAGGAAAAATCTCTTACTGAAAGAATGGTAAAGCCTTGGAATAGGCTGCCCAGGGAGGTGGTGGAGTCCCCATCCCTGGAGGTATTCAAAAAACGTGTAGATGTGGCACTTGGGGACATGGTTGAGTAGGCATGGTGGTGTTGGATTGACGGTTGGACTAGATGATCTCAGAGGTCTTTTCCAACCTTAATGATTCTATGATTCTATGAACTCTCTCCTCCCTGCTTTGCTGATGATCAGAGTAACACATTGAACTGGAAGGAGAGCAGGATCCCCAGGTGTCAGGCTGATGAATAACTGAACTGGTTCTCTTGAAGCTCCAATTAACAGCAAAACCTCTTTCACAGAAACAAATGTTAATCACATAAAACTGATGATTTTGGGGCATGGAGGATTAAAAATTTCTCTTACACTTTCTGCATAACAGTCTACAAAAGCTGGTTTGTTCCCTGCCAGAATTTCAGGGTTAGTCCCCAAATACGCTTGACTAAAGTCTCTGCAAATAGCTTTATTTAGATGTGAAAGGAAAAATAACTTGTCTTGTTCACTCCATTCTAAGTTTCTAGTGCTCAGCACCCATGAAATGGATTGTTTATGGGGAGATAATGTCTTTTTTGTGCCTTCCAAAGTCTGTGAAAAATGTCTTCCTGGTTAATAGGTTGATTAAAACTGTATATGCTCCAGAAGATAAATATGATTATTTATCATCTTTGCCTGAGATAATGACAGTAAAGAAGACAAGGTTGAAATTCTGTATGACTTCCTCTCTTTCACATCCAGGAACATTCAGCACGCAGTATGCAGATGGCACGCCACATAAAAGATCGCATTAAGTGTTAAACATTTTTTCTTCCCATTAGCTAATTTAACAATATGTCCCTGCTATTAAAGAAATAGACAAATTACAGAAAACTTCTGTCAGCTTAATCCTGATTGCTAAAATAGGCCATTTGCCAAGACGGGATTGTTTTCTGATCTACCAGGTTTGAAATGTCTAGAAATTCGGCAACCACCAGCCCAGACCCTCGCAGTGTTGATTCAGCTCTTCATCCTTAATTGAGTTTCAGGCACGTAACTCTCTGGAGATTTTTGAATGACAGCCTAAATATCAAAGGCTACCCTGCTCTGCGCGTATGTTAGGTGACCTGAATTTTCGAAAACAATGAGCTCTTAGGAGCCCGGTTTAAGTCAGCAGATGCCGTAGGTGACAAAAATCACAGCAAAAGCCCCTGAGAGTGTTTTGCCAGAGTGGCCAGTGGACCAAATTAAAGGAGCATTTACAGTTTGTTTTCATTTGCCACCTTCTACAGCAAAGACACCGTTACTGACATTGGGGACGGTGGTACTGTGGAGGCTTCCTTGGTAAGCACGAGAATGGTGGAGTAGCCTGTCCACCGCTGTTTCTCACACAGCCGTTTGCCGTACTGATCTCTTTTCATCACTGTTTTCCTATTTCTCTTTTTGCTTCTAAGCAATGTAGTAGTATGGAGGGAGCTCATGTGTTATTAAAAATTAGCCTGCAGGCTAATTTTAGGAATGCGCATGGCCTCCATTATTCCTATCACCAAAGGTGACCAGAAAGTTGGTGAAAAATCAGTGTAAATGAAACACAGAGGTCAGCTGAAAAGTGACTTGAAGCAACTTGAAACTCCCTGCAGCTATGCTATATTACCCACTTCGAATAGCAGTGTTGCAAACATCCCCTTATTTTAGTGTAACTTTTTGCACAGGAAAAGTTGATAATGAAAATAAACTTCACCTTCCATGTTTTATTCTTACACTCCCTTGATGCAGAGAGAGAATAAGCATTTTTTATAAATAAAAGAGAAAGCAATTAGGGAGCCACTGGACCCACCAACTTTTTTTTTGTGCCAGGGTCTACTTTTAGCATTTAAGTCTGGAAACTTGATTTATTTTTTTTTTTATGTATACTGTCTGTTGTCATTTTTTGCCTAATTTCAGTTGCTCATTTTCAGTAACTGCATACACTGTGGTATCTAGCTTCTATTGGTGTACTAGGTACTTTTCCCCTCTATTTGTTCAGGGTTTTGTTGTGGTTTCCAGTAACTCTTTGCCAAATACTTTCATAAAGAGAAAAAAATGAACTGTCACAAACCCAGCAGAATGTTCTTCAAGTGAAAGAGCTGCACAGTGCAATAAAGAAGATCCAAGATCTCCCATGTCTTTCATGTGGATTGAGACTTGATTTACTTTTACGTTATGCTTGCACTCTTCTATACAAACCTTTATCTAGAGAAAACCCGTTTCCAGCCAAAAGCACGGAATAAAGCTTGGAATGAGACGATCTATGAATTCCTCTCTCCTTGGAAGATGTTTTATGTTCAGCCTCATACCTCAACACAGATTTACTCGATCACTCTGCACTTGCCCTGTAAATGTGATTCTATTTTAAAGATTTCTGTCTGTGTAATTCACTATGTTAGGATTTTTTGACGGGCATATCTGCTATGTCCATATAACTGGGCACCTCCAGATTTAATTCATCCCATCTGTCATAAGGGAATTTTTTTTTGTAATACAGTGACACCGATCCAATGGCTAACCATTACCAGAAGGGAGAGCTCTCTTGTGCCAGGCCTAGCACTTGTCTAACCCTCAGAGCTCTAAAGCACTAGAAGACCACTCGTTTTTCTTCTGAGTTTCTCCTGAACTGTGTTCTCATGCAGTCACCGTGCGGACGGGAGGTAAGCAACGGTAGAGCGGCTCTTTTCAGCAGCCAGCAGCCAGCAGCCAGGTCAGGTCAGATGCTTTGTACAATTCCAGGAGCAGCCATTCGTCTTAGCACAGTGCAAGTCACCCTCCGCCCAGTCCTGTCTCCGTCGACTACGCAGGGAACTTTGGATGACTGATGTAGGCAAGTTAGTTAATCCGGATAAAGACAGATGACCCGAATCCCACCTTAGAAACTAAAGGTAAGCAACCTTAAGGACATCATGCAATTTACATGTATTTAGTTCAGTTTAGTACTTGACCAGCTTTAACGACGTGGCTACTTGTTAAACTTGGTAACTCAGCACTAGTATGTACAAGCGTAAGCAATACAGGTATTACCATGCACACAAACTAACAGAAATATGAAATAGTACCATTTTTCACGTGCATATGATGGCAGTATTCACCACAGTTTATTTAATATTGGATTGCAAGCATCAAGCTATGGATGTCAACTATTACACTTCAATTGCTTTAAAGATACTATTTTAGTGCTGTCATGTTTCATAGGAAAACCATACTTCTCTATTATTCATCTGACATTTAAAGCTTTTTTTTAATGTTCTTTCCTAGGAACATAAAGACTTAATCACAAAAGACAGGTTTTAAGAGGACTTTATTAAAATCTGACAACTGACTAATTGGACTGCGTGCAATTAATAAAAAAAACTGGTAATTGAGCATTTGACAAAGGATTGTTCACTGATAGCATTTTTTATTTCTGCATTTTTACAAATCTTCAGTTCTGCAAATACAATGTTTGAATAAGACATTATTCTTCCTAGTTTATGCCCACGCTTCATGAGATTACTGCAGTGTGGAAAATGCCACATTGTTTCTCCTGGGAGAAGAGCCCCAGGAACCACTGAAATACAAAAAACCTAGCCCTGCCCATACACTTTCTTAGGGGAAAATATTTGTGTAGGACACACTGGGCGTCTCACTATTTTAAACCTTTTTCACTTACAACTTAAATTGCTACACAAATATAGTAGCATATATACAAATTATGCTACCTATCAGATTCACTGTTGTGGCATCCAAGTAAAAAAGCTAATACTGAGAAAACAGTGCACTTTGTAGAGATCTCTTCCGATGCTCTACAGAGGAGCTCAGTAGGTCACTACTTGCATATGGGACATTTTAAACTTTCCCTTCAGACACACACAAATAGTTTGGTTTAGATACTTACTCTGTTGCAAATTTAAATATCTATTTTTAGGCGAGTGCACTGTACGCTCTTAGCTTCAGGCTCAGTAACGGATCTGTTATAGTTGACTTGATGGTTATATTCCTAATAGGACATGTAAATGTCACTGAAAGTACTGTTCTTTGTTTCCTAGAGAAATTTCCTAGAATTCCTCTTAAGACGCAGGGTGGGATAAGAGTTTATTGGGGTTTTGTCCTTATGTTTACTACTGAAGATCGGTTTCTTCTTAAGTCTTCAGAAGAGAGAGTCTTTTTTCAAGGTGGATCCAGCTTATCTTGGAGGGTTCATTTCCTCACAAAGCAGCTATACCAAGCATGCTGAAAAGTACAATATAAGTTGTTTTGCTTTGTTTTAATTCCCTCGCTGCTAGATGTTAACTGGGATTCCCAGGTTCAGTGAACTCAATTGGTAACTTGCTCAGTCTGAGTTTTCTTCTCTATTTTTCAGATGAGACGCTTCTGCTACTTCTGCTCCTGTTCTTGCTGAAAGAGACATCTCCAAATGGCTCTGAGTCTTTCACTTGGATTTAAGTAAGTCTTCCCATTCAACAGTGGACTCACTATTTTTAGGAATTGCTGGAAACAATGACTGCATTTTAGTTTGGAATTCTTTCATCTATAAAAGAGATTAAAAAGAAAATCAGTTAACTGTTAATAAGGAGCAAATAAGACCATGAACCCTGGGCTTATTCTACAAAATAAACGGTGTGAGGTAAAGAAGAGGTAAAAAGAATTTAAAAATAACAGAAAACTTAAGACTTGCCCTCTGATTATGTTGGTTCAATTAACAAAGTGAAAAAAAGTATGAAGGGACCCACAACAGTCCCCCCTTCTAAAGCACCACACTGGGGTGCCTGATTTGGACCATTTGCCTGAATGATTCACTACTGTTATATGAACTACTATATGTACACACACACACATATATTTAAAATGTTTTAGTTTGGAGGAAAATTACCTCCACAGAATGTGCTCATATTTTGACTGCAGTGGCTTTTTCCACACTTGTAATGGATTAAAGGCCCAATACGTCTGTTGAAGGATTTTAAAACATGGATTAAAGAAAAAATACTGGCCAGCTCTGACAATTTAGGTTTATCCCACCATACGGATCCAGGTCACAACACAAAGTCTCGTTCAAATTTATACATTAGTAGGAAGGAAAACAAGATTCATAACTATATATAGGACCAAGCTTTTCTTTCACTCTTGTTAAATTAAAATGCTATGAAAGAGGAATTTTGCTAGTTTTATATTCTGTATATCAATACAGTAATACCAATTGCCAAATCTGTATCTATGATAATCATTTTATCACCAATATCTGATTCAATGGTCCCGGCAGGCCAGAGTGGAAATTTAATTTCCTTAAAAATCACTTCTGTTTGAAAATAATATTTAGATTTAGCAGCTTGCTTTCTTCCAAGATTTTTACATATATTATTACATAGAATATATTTTTAAAGGATAGGCATGGAAAAATCAAATCAGTGAAAATCCTGTTAGACAAACAGCAGGATGTACAGGGGAATTTTTGGACTGCTATTTTAAGAAGCTCTACAGAATCTATGACAGTCACGCAGAGAAGACAGGATGTGGTTGGTATTCAAGCACTGGATACAATGACCTCTTGAAGACCAAATGCTGTCTCAGGCAGTACGTCCCATAGAGAGGTTCCAGGAAATCGAGATATTCTAAACTGCCACACAGGCATCTCCTCTAACAGGCCTACATTTTGTGTGTTATGGGTCATAATTCTTTTTTTACAAATACCTTTGGGTCATTTTCTGTTCAAGTCCTTCTGCATATGAATAATTCTGACAAAGAACTGGTACTTCTTTAGAGAGATGTTGCTGGAATGCAATTATGCAAGTTATAGCTGATACAAAGAATGAAACCATTTACAGAGAAATTACCAATCCTTTACTAAGACAACAACTAACTATGATGGATGAAAGCATTTTAGAACTCAAATTTTTGTGTAAAAATGCCTGGATACTGCTAATCAAATAAAAATACTTGTTATATAAAGTAGGGAGAAAATTCAGAGCTAAATTATCCTTTTTGTTTTATCCTGATTGTGTTCTTATGTAAAAACTAATTCACCATCTGCTTTGTATTTTATTCTGATCAGATAGCTGTTTTGATTAATTATTTGTTCTTGGTTTTTAAAAATCTTGGCAATCACCCACAATTGTTCCTAAACTAATATTTTTGCTTCTTATTTAAAACTGAAAAGCTCTCATAGACAGCTAATATTTCCAAGAATAATAAACACCAGTATAAAAGCTGACGTAGAGGAACAGCCCAAATTACATTAAACAATTGCTGACAATTAAATACAAGTATTTACAGTAGGAAATGCTTTAGGAGCTTTGGCTTAGCTGTTTTTTCCAGTCCTCTGTAATTAAGTTACCCCAGTTCCCTGATGTGCAGAAAGTATTCAATTTACTTCACATTTTTTCCTCCCTAAAGGGTGAACCAACCCTTCTATTGTTTCATCTCACCCTAAGTATTATCTGGGTGTTTGGTAACACAGCAATGATCAGATTCTAACCTGATGTAAACTGCTGTAGCCTAGTTGATATAACTGGAAATAATCCATTTTATACCAGCTAATGATCTGGTGCAACGTGGATTTTTTGGCGCTTTCTACACTCAGACTTTTAAGTTTCTTTTAGTGTCAGATTTAAATTACACACTCAGAAGCCCTACAGACACCTGTTACTCCACTGAAGACACAGAAAACCAAAGGAAAACTAAAAACAAATATATAAAGCCTCCAAAAAGATGATGGGTGGGGGAGCCACTCAGAAAACTACAGTGCTTCCTCACTCTAACAGCTACCTTGTAATTACTAACATGCTAAACCCTAACCCTCAAATGCAAAAAACAATCTTGTCTGGGAAATAAAACACTACAGCTCTGTTCTGAAAGAAAAAAGGTATTTATTTAGAAAGCACTAAAACACTGCTAGCAGCTGCAGATTTAAGAACATGCAGATTCTTCTCTGTCAGAACACTAATTTATGTTCTACAGGTAAAAGCAACTCATTTCCTGGAAAAGCAATTTTTCCATAACACGTGGACCAAATCTGAAATATTCAGTGTCTGCCTTCTGCTTTTAAGACTCCCTGAGAAATTTCCTCAGCCTTGTCTTCTCAGATTCTGATGCTCATTTGTAAAACCACTTTGCAAGTGATGCCAGACTCCATGTCTCATTTACCACTTCCTCTCTTGCCAGCATATATGTCCTTTTCCACAAGCCCCCTCTGCACAAAAATAGTTTTTCATTGCAGTTCACGGCTTTGTCCGTGTTTTATATTTTTCCGCAAACTTCTTTCCTTTGTGATTCCTGGACAGTGCGCTATTTTAATAAATCGTAAAGCCAGGCTGATCACCACTGTGTGTTGTCTTCTCAATGTTATGCTTTAGGTTGTCAGCTATTTAAGAAGGACATTACCTACCGTGACTGGCACGGGCCTCGCTACTACCTCACGTGGTCACGGTATGTCTGAACGGGGCCCCTTTCTTCATGATACACGTCACAGCTACTAACTCTTCCTAGAAGTTTTCATCTCTATACAACTTAAAAGGTACCGCACCCTATTATTTCTCCACACACCAGTTTTTGAGTTCTCACTAACAACACATTAAGCAACGTAATTAGTACTAGTCACGGACTTCTATGTTCCCCATCTCCCTCTCCTCCCAGTAAGAAAGTGCAATACAGTGTTTCGTTAGGGCGTTGATCTGGTCTTCTAAGGTATCTCCCCTTTCTCTTCTATTCCACCAATAACACCAGCTTCTGAGCTTCTTCCTCCATTTCCACATTTGCGCTTCTGCTATCCTGGATGTAATTCCAAATCCCAGCCACTGTCTTCCCTGCACTCAGAGCTCCTCTCAAGCTCACTTGTCACACTGCCTAAAAGCATGGAGAAGACTTTGAAAAATAATTGTTCTCTGATGTAATGGAACCAGTGTATATACCCATAAACAACCATGGAAACCGCATCCCAAAGTTCCCATGTCTTCCCTCCCAATGACAATGTCTGCCTGCTTATGAAACATTCTAGTACCAAATTTTAGGCTGCGACCTCTTTCAGTCAGAGACTATCGGCTCAATATCCTGGGCCTTGACTGGCCAAACTCTATTTAACATACTTATATATTTAGGACTAAATTTGGCCTTCAAAGTAACTCACACCGGCCTCGGGGTTGTTCTTGCTTGCATTTGGTAGACGGTATCATACCAGGCCCACTGCAACTTCAGACAATCCTTCTAGTGAAGGTAAAATTTGTTCACTAAACATGTAAATTAGATGTTCTTCAACAAATTGGGCTTACCAGTGTCCAGTCACCTCCTGCAGTGTGGTGAGCTTCTCGTGAAGATGACAAACCTAGCTTTATGTTCTCTTAATACTGCACACTCGAGGTACAAGAATTGGGACCTTGTCTTTACCTGCTTTACCTCTCAGGGGACAAGCACACTTCTTGATGAGGGAAATGCTGCAACTAGGAATCTGTGTCTTGCCTTGCCTTTTCTTTTTAGTAGACGTGGCGCTCGGGAGGTCTCTTCTCTCCTCTCCCTCCCTGGAAATCTTCTCCTGTGTTTCCTCCAGATTCCACAATACACGTGCCAGTGGTCTCAAATCAAAAGGCATTAATTTAATTATGAAAGCTAATGTGCTATGTACTAAGTACAGGAATGCTTTGAAATAATTCACTGAAATGGCTGCCTCTTTATTACTGTCAGCCACACTGACACTGGGGTACTCGGTTCAACTGTGATAATGTCTTCAATTAATAGTGCAGTAAACCAAGCACTAAAAACTGAATGCGTTTTACTTCTTTCTGCTGCCTTCCGTATCACAGGCCACTCTCTCGGCTGCTGCTTCTGAACCTAGTGGTACATGAACGATTTGTAACACATTTCTTGATTTACCATTCCAGCATGCTCCGTTCCTGGAGGCAACTCTCTGAAGTGAATTTCACCCAAGTGAATTTTTTTTTTTTTTTATCACAGATATTGCAAAGCTTGACGCTGTTTTTTCCTGCCAAATAAATTACAGTAACTGTTCCACCTCTGACTGTCAGGCTTCTTTCTAAAAGGGTATCATCTACCTTACTGCATTAAATAATCTGTAATAGCTACAGATCAGTGTTATTTTCTTATCTTAACCTAATGATCCTGCCTCAGGTGACAAAAATATGGGGACCTAAAAGCATCTTCCATTTAATAATCTCTTTTTAATGTACATCGTTGACAGAATGTCACGCAAAAATTGGGATAGCACTATTACTGAGAGCACTTACGTGGCCGTTCATATTAAAATGAATGGAAGAGGGGCTAAAAGAGTCTATTTGAATCCTAGAATGAAAGTTTTATGAAGAAATGTTCTCTTTAATGTCTGACATTCATAATAGGCCAACCCAGATTCTAGGAAATATTCGTTTCCTATTTTAGTGCTCGTACCAGTAAGAACTGCTTACATTAGCTTCCAAGTGAAATGAGGTTAGATGCCTTGAACTGGAATATCGACTGGCAGCAGAATACAGTATGTACAGGCCCTGTGTTCTCCTCAGCCACCTTCCATTTCACAAGGTGTGAAGATGAGATGGGCAGCCCTGGATTTAAGAGCATCAGAGAAGATTGTTCTTGCCATCTTTTCCCAAATCTTAAAATGATTGCTGTTGTCCTTGTTAGCAAACGCTTACCAAGGTCCACATACAGAAATAGCAAGTTATTTGTAGAAAAGGGCAGGTGCTGAGCCCTTACAGTACTCGAAGAGCAGAGCAGACAGCCTCCTGGCCGAAGGTGATTCTCTGATTCTCACTGCAAAATGGGGCACTCCCTGCGGGTCGCCCTGTGCCGGTTTGCACGCTGACCTCCAAAACAGGCATGGAGAATAGAGCCCTGGTTCATATTCTTAGACTTTACACTTCACTGGCAAAAGCAATGTGAATATTTGGATTACTGAGAACTACAGGTCTATGAAAATGGCACTCAGAGGGTCAATCCTGGCAGTATACTCCTCCTATTTAACTATCTTACACTGTACTGTCATAGTGCACTGTTCACAACCTGTTTGCCGATTCCAGCGTTTCAGGCATGCATAGAGAAAAGCAGCAGCAGAATTTTTGTTAAACCATCTAGAAAAGTCAAGAGCTTGTATTAACCCCCTATCCCACGGAGACTTACCCACCTGCCTAACCTTATGTAGTGTTGAATACTCTCTTTGAATTCAGAGGGCCATTTACAATACCTAAAACTAAACAAACACATAGACATATTTTTCCAGAAACCTATCCCTGTAAATCCTGTGTAATTGGGTGAAACACGTCCTGTACTTTTTAAAAGAAAAATAACATGAAAATAACCTAAATGAACTTTACAGGGAGAGGGGGACAGGATCGTCACTGTTTAGAACGAAGCTGTCACGGTTCCCAAACCATTATACATGTGAAACATCCTCCCACAGCTACTGCATATTCTGTCTCAAATCACTGGCGAACTACTGAGAGCTGTCAAGTCACAAGGGTCGGGCTGTCTCTTTTCCAATGACTGGGTCACATGAAGAGATAAAACACATGAAATACTTTCCTCATGTTACTTTTCCAAGCGTGTAGCAGCCATGTGACTCATTCATAAATGAATCTGTTTCACAAGTGGGAAGACAGCTGGTCTACATCACAAACGTGTTTTACTAGCCCCACTTTGTCTGGTTTAATTTCTGTGCGAATGTCACTTAGCTCCCAAAAGTGGCATTGTTAACTGGTAGCCTGAAAGTATCTTTCTATACATCTACCACAAAAGGAAGAAGATGCCATTCCAGTAGAAAAGCCTAAAGAAGATAACACTTTTCTGGTTTAAGGCTAGATTATTTTGAATACAAAAAAAAAAAAAAAA
>VZTL01006977.1:31959-69751 GCA_013400535.1 Scopus umbretta
TATTTTGAAAAAAAAAAAAAAAAAAAAAAAAAGTGATTAGCTAATTATGATCAATGGGAAAAAGCAATTTATAGACACCAAGACAGTAATTTTGTAAACCACAACCTGAAAAGAAAGTAACTTCCTTAGGTTCAGAGATACAGGAGTATCCTTTAAAATTTTATACATTTCCATGTTGATCCTTCTGGAAAAAAAAATGCCAAAGACTTAAGTTTTGTAGTATATGATATCTGAAAGGAGATTAAGTCAGTGTCTCATTCTCAAGCTTATTCTCGCTGATTTCGGTGACACTGCATCAGGTTTCAAAATAAAAGTAATGGTACAAAGTTTGGATTATACCATCTTGCTGCAAAAGGCTTTCACGCCATGCAGAAAAATGGAGTGAAATACTTCTGAAACCACTGAGGAGCACGCCATTTATTTCTGCAGGATCTTACTTTCAAATCTGGGTGCCTGGAAAGGACATCCACATGATAAGTCTATTATGGTGTATTAGTCATTGCTCCTTAGTCACCCTGGGCAATTTGAAAAGTTAATATTAAAGTAATTTAAAATAGTTAAATATCTAAATGTATCAAGCGAGTTGGTTAATGGACCCAAAATCTCGGGATGAGCATGCCAACGCTATAAGCTCTTCTGTGCTGTAATTTGGATTATTTCTGAATTAAGATAAAAAAATTAATTGTCTGCAAGCAGGCAGTTCCTGAAAAGGAGCAACCTGAATCATTTTTTTTCCTCTGGATGTCCAGGAATCCATGGTATGTATCATCCACAAGTGAGGTTCATGGCTGGGAAAAGAGCCAGCACAAAAAAAAAACTCTTCAGTGATGCGTAAGCCTTGACGCCGTGACCAGGGCTGAATTCCGTGCAGGAAACCTGTCAGAGCCAGCGTGACACCCAGAGCCAGGCAGGGACGGCTGGGTGCCTCCAGGCAAGCAGAGCACCTGGGGTCTTGGACCACAGAAGGGTAAGACAAGCATGGCCACCCCACTACACCTAACAAAGCACAGGAAGATCCCACGGGACCAAGACGTAGCATGAATAATTCGCACCTATCAGATAAGCTTTTCTTCAGATTGCAGTTGTACGCGTATAGTTCGCAGTTACGTGCAGCTGAGAAGTGGATCAATCTACTCCACTTACGGCGCCGTGGAGCTGCTCCACAGACGCTGTTACAGACCAAAGGCTGAACGTTGTTTTACTCTTTCTAGCTTCTTAACAGGTTGGTGGCAGCCAACAGCTACGAGTCTCTTTCAAGACACAGCAGAGTAATTCCTCAAGACAGCTACAGTTACAGTCTTCCCGTATTTTTGAAATACTTACTTACAGCTGTCCCTATTCATAAAGCAGATGTAGCAGCTTTCCAGGAGGAAAATAATCCTATTCCTTGAAAAATCATTCTGCCTTATCAACTTTACAGTGAAATTCAAAGGTTACTTTTTTTTTTCTTTACTTCTTGGATAAAATACTGGCAGTACATATGTGTGGAGGCAAGCCTTCTCCCCACCAAACTAATTAGGCAATATAAGCAGTACAGAAAAACTCTGCATAAACAGGTGGAGGAAGTGCTAACTTGTACTAGTACTCCATCTTCTTTCTAAGAGCTTAAATTTAAATAAGTATTGAGGAAATAAAAGAACGTTAAAAAAACTGGGCAGATTTGATTTATTTTGAAATATATGATCATGACATAGCAAGAAAAGGATATGTTTTTATTATGCAATCAAACATAAGCATGGTAAGAAACAGAAACATAATGAATAATACCTAGGTGAGGATTAAATACAACTGTAATTAAAACAAAAAAAAAAATCTAAGACTTACTCTAGTACGATTCTAGGAGATATACTGATTTTATAGCAACATTTGTTAATTTATGAAATAGCATAAAAATTTCAGCCACTGCAATATGCCTATACTTGGTTGAGATCTATAGATCTTAGGACTATTGACAGATGCCAAAACCCATAATTTCTGAAGACTATGTCTCCGTGTTCTCATTTTATTTTTTAAATTAATCCATCCTTAAAGCCAGTACTCCTTTGTATTTATACTGTACCTATGACTATAGTATCACAAAAATATATCAACTATCTCTCAAAATAAGCCAGGCGGTGTTATTGTTTTTATGCTTAAAATGGTGATTTAGAGGTTAGATTTCCTCTAGAGAAAAGCAGCCCGCCTAGGAAATGTCCTTACCAACAAAACCATGGCAAGCATATATTCTCTCTATTGCTTTTAATTGTTTTAGATGTCTCTTCACAGCTGTGCAATTGTTTTAGACTGTTAATATTTCAAAGGTTGAGATCAATGAAAAACGGGATATTTCATTAGGAGTCACCATAAAAATGATAAACTAATATTTTATAACTATATTAGTCACAAACTACTAAGCTATTCTTCTCACTATTTTTCCAGCTTTCCATGGAACAGATGTGGAAGCAACAATCAGAATCTCACAAACCTACATATGAATCATCCTGGCCCTTTTCCTATGGGAGAAAGAATGCTTTTATTTCTGAGGAAATAAAACCTAATTTATTGAGGGCATGAAGAGCAAAAGGGCTTTTAAAGCATAATTTATCTTGTTTGTTAATCGTTGCATGCTTCAGTCAACAAGGGCTGAGGTTATTGTTCTGCTTTTAAAAAGAAGGCTCATAATCACTGATCGTTCAAAAAACAAAAGGAAGAAAACCGAACATCAGGCATTCATAGGTATGTTTTAATACCTGTCAACTATTCTATAGCTGCAAGTTTAATTAAAGACAAAACCCTGCTTATTTAAAACAAGGGTTTACAATTCAACTGTAACTTCTAGAAAATTGTGAACCTAACATTTTCCAAGCAACAAAAAGATGTGGTGGGTAAAAATACCCGTCGAATAGTTAAATAATATAAGAAAGGTTTACTTTTTGGAAACTTCCAGGAAAACATTTGTTTAGGTCGACTGTAGCAACAGGGGTTTTAAGACAATTTTGAATTTTCTACTTTTTAAAAATTTTCACTGAGTGAAACACCATTTATTCTTCATTTGAAAATGTCTTCATTGAGCACTTCAAGAGGAGAATGTTGAAATAAGATGTTTCAACTACTGCTCAACTTTAAAAAAAGTAAATGATAAATTAGCCAAACCCATTCTTTTCTACAAAATTTATTTCAATACCTCTGTGTTTTACATCAGAAAACAGTCAGACCATTGCACCAGGAGTGGGCAGCTACAGGGTTCTGAGGTCGCAAGCTCAAAACCCTGTAAGAGAATGCCATGATGTGGAAGTTGTTAAGTAGCAAATATACTTGGTAAAAAAGGTGGTGCCGTTTCGTTTCAAGACAGATGTCAATTATTAAGCTTGTGTTTAACATTGCACATGTCCTTCTGTTCTGTAGAGTGCCTCAGAGAGGAAGGCTGTGGCTGTGTCTGGATGAGCCCCGGGGCCAGGTCAGGAGTGCTCCTTAGAAGGAAACCTCCTGGCTGTCCGTGCTTACTGGGCACGAGTTTGTGTACTGCGGAACAGCCTCACAATGCATGAACTGGGTTTCTTCAGGGTGACACAAAACTGAAGATGCATTCCGGGAGGGCACATAACATAATCCAGCTGCAAACAGGCATTCAAGCCATGGGGCAAGACCAGGGTCAGTCTGAATTTTAAAAATCCCCTGGAATGGCTGTAGATGTCAGGTCCCCAGCCCCCAGTTGCTTCACTGCTCTGATGCTGCTTGACGATCCTTGCTAATACACAGAACTTCTATGCCTAGAGATAAGCAAAGGTGGGCCGACTTTAAATATTTTCCTAAGATACTACAGGAAGCAAGTTTAAAAAAATCTGACTGTTACTGACAACTGGCTATTTTCTGCAAGAGGTACCATATAAAACTAGATAACCACCATCTCCTAGGTTCTGAAAACGAAGATTTCTCTTTTACATTACGGAAAAATAGAACTTAAACCAGTATCAAACCAAGTCCTCACCGATCCATCACTTCTCCATTTAGGAATAAGAGTTGACTGGAATTTAGTAGGGTTTATTACTTACCAGCCTGTCCTCAGGTTACAACAGTGGTAACTGCAGTCAGGGGATATTAACAACCCAACGTGAGACAGCGTAAAATCTTTTATGCCCCTTATGAAGACATAAAGATCAGTTACTTTCTATCACCCCTGGGTTTTCACGCTGGCATAAACCGCAGCAGACTGTAAAGCCACAGGGAACCACCTTTTACAATAAAGCCATTTAAGAGCTGGAAGTAGGCATCGTCACAGCACTGTTTTAAGAACCAATAAACCACAAAGATTAAATAAAAAGCTGATATCCCCAAATCTGGTGCATCACCTCAGTGTCCGGAACAGATCTTAGCAACGACTTGCTTCTATGGCAAACACAGGCTGTCTCAGCAGGTGTGAGGATGAGGCATCCTGAACTGTGGCTTCAGTTCCCTTCCACCACGCAGGCTGCTGAGCAATCGCGACACTGCTTCAGAATGACGGCCACGGATTAATTACAGCAATTGTAACTCGTCAAGGAAATATCGGGCCAGTTTGCTCCTGTCCTCTCATCTCTGACTTTGTAAGTGATGACAAGATAATTTCAACAGTCACAAAGCCTAGAATAATACATATTTTTATCAATCACTCGCTGTCCCATCCGTAAGTTACGCTCATCGGAAACACATCCCCGAACATTAAAAACCATGGCATTTCGGCAACGATACCAAGCAAAACCACTCTTCTGGGCTCCAGCTAAGGACGGCACCGTTCGCCGCTACCACAACGCCTCCTTAAGCAAACGAGTCGTTATATAAGACGATTTAAAACCGTTCGCTCCCTCAGCGTGGAAACACAGAACGGGCTTCCTCCCCACCNTGCCCCGTCGCAGCCGAGGGGAGCGGCGCTGGCTTCCCCCCGCCCCGCGGAAATCGTAGCAGCCCCTCGCTGTTTCAGCTCTACCCTTTCAGGTGCGCGGGAGATGGCCGCCGCCTCTTCCTGCGGACGCAAGGCCGCTGACCCAGGGAGGGGGGCGATTCGGCGACACCCCCTGAAGAGCCCACCGCTCCGAACCGGCGCCTGGCTAACGTGGGCAGAGGCCAAAGCACAAAGAGCGCCGAGCACGGCGCTGCGCTTCTCCGAATTCACCGACGAGCTCTGCTGCCCTCCTCCCGGAAAGCCGGCCCGAGCCCTGGGGCGCACGGAGCTCGGCCGTCTCCACGGGCTGGCCAGTCGGGAGAACTGCTCCATAGCTTTCCTGGCCAAGCCAGCTATGCTTCAAGACCTCCTCGCTCTCTTACTCCTTTTGGTGTGATTCCTGCCAACCCATCGTGTCTGATTTTCCACTGTGGCTTCTTGAATTTTACTCCTGGAGGTGATAGGAGGCATTAAACAATGCTTAGCAACTCCCATTTTACTTGACTCGGAACTCCCCTCCAAACTCGGCAAGGGAAGGTCAGCCCTTTACTTGCCAAGATCCCACAAGATAGTCGCAGGGACTGAGCTGGCAGTGGATTTGCAAAAGCACCGGAGTTAATGTACTCCTGTGTGTGACAGAAGCAGCTTTCTTGTTTGCTAAATGAAACATCTGCAGTGCTTACAATCAGAATTTTATTATCCTTAACAATTTAATATCGAGAGGAACAATTTAATACCAAGAGACTGTATTAGCTGTCAGTAATGATACCAATACCACCAGTAGCTCTTCACCAAATGCAGCTGCTGCCCAGCAGGGCCAGGTCGGTTAATTAGCAGGTCCCAAAGGCAGCTGGTTACTGCTAAAGGCAGTAAGGTGAAGAGGCTGGGCAGAACCTCTTCAGTCTCTTTGTCCAGCTGCCAAAGCTTTCTTTATTAAGTTCACACAGATTCCTGGCATCAAAATGAGTCAAGTCTCCCCTCAGGTCACGTGCAGTATAGCACTTTCAGAGGTGCAACTCTGCCTCAAGTTCATAGTTTTCAAGCCTTGATACCTGATGCTAGGTTTGAAATTGTAACTTGGAACCTGCACGTACTAGAGAGCAACTGAACTCACAGCACTCGACCACGCTGAAAACTCGAGACCTTTTTATTCAGGTAAATCTGTGAGAGCCTCTTTTTAAAATGTTTAACTGAAATGAAAGTGTTCGTTTGAAAATGCTGAGCTTAGTGTAAAATCTATGGTGTCCTCCATGGTCTGAACAGTTTATGCGGAAAGAAACTTTATTTCACTCTGTGATAACTTCAGCAAATAGTTTTCCACAAGTAAAACAATTTGGTTTTGTGGGTATCTAATAATTATTAGACACAACATATGCATCTCTGCTTTTAAAAAATCAGTATTTTAACGGACTGTTAATCTATTAGCTCTGCTTACATGATAGCAATTAAGAATTTTCAAAAGTATCACAATGTTCCCCTGAAAAAGGAAAATAAATAAACAGGCCCTTCTTAAAATGAGCATATGTTTAACAGTCCAGAACTAATAATGTACCAGCCAGCTTATAACCCTTATTTAATCTCAGCTGTTCCGGAAAATGATATTTAAGCATAAAAATACTGTCTTTCAACAGTCAGTCTTTGCACCCAATTGTTATGTTAAAGCAGTATGCAAAAAGTGTCAACAACAATCAAAACTCAAAGATGAATTATTCTAGAAATATATTTTTAATTCTAATGAATTTTATGTCTTATCTTTGGTCAGAACATTCTGTTTTTGAAAAACTTCTGCTTTTGTACCTCCAGCAATTTTACACATATTACTTTCCCACAGCATTCTCCTGGAGAAGCTGGCTATTCATGGCATGGGCAGGTGTACTCTTCACTGGGTTAGAAACTGGCTGGATGGCCGTGCCCAGAGAGTGGTGGTGAATGGAGTCCAATCCAGTTGGCGGTCGGTGACAAGCAGTGTTCCCCAGGGCTCAGTACTGGGGCCAGCCTTGTTTAATGTCTTTATCAGTGATCTGGATGTGGGGATGGAGTGCACCCTCAGCAAGTTTGCAGGTGACACCAAGCTGGGCGGGAATGTCGATCTGCTGGAGGGTAGGAAGGCTCTGCAGAGGGATCTGGACAGGCTGGATCAATGGGCCGAGGCCAGGTGTGTGAGATTCAACAAGGCCAAGTACCAGATCCTGCTCTTTGGTCACAACAACGCCATGCCATGCTACAGGCTTGGGGGAAGAGTGTCTGGAAAGTTGCCCAGTGGAAAAAGACCTGGGGGTGCTGTGTGACAGCCAGCTGAACACGAGCCAGCAGTGTGCCCAGGTGGCCAAGAAGGCCAACAGCTTCCTGGCTTGTATCAGGAATAGTGTGGCCAGCAGGAGTAGGGAAGTGATTGTGCCCCTGTACTCGGCACTGGTGAGGCCGCACCTCGAATACTGTGTTCACTTTTGGGCCCATCCCTACAAGAAGGACATTGAGGTGCTGGAGTGGGTCCAAAGAAGGGCAACAAAGCTGGTGAAGTGTCTAGAAAATAAGTCTTAGGAGAAGCGGCTGAGGGAACTGGGGGTGTTCAGTCTGGAGAAGAGGAGGCTGAGGGGAGACCTTATGGCTCTCTACAACTTCCTGAAAGGAGGGGGTAGTGAGGAGGGTGTTGGTCTCTTTGCCCAAGTAACTAGCAATAGGATGAGAGGAAATGGCCTCAAGTTGTGCCAGGGGAGGTTCCGATTGGCTATTAGGAAAAATTTCTTTACTGAAAGAGTGGTGAGGCATTGGAACCGGCTGCCCAGGGAGGAGGAGGAGTCACCATCCCGGGAGGTGTTCAAAAAACGTGTGGATGTGGCCCTCCCGGACATGGTTTATTAGGCATGGAGGTGTTGGGTTGACGGTTGGACTGGATGATCTCAGAGGTCTTTTCCAACCTTAACAATTCTATGATTCTACGATACATATTATAACAGGAAAAAGAAATGTGTGACAGCAAATTTAGAAATGCTATTTTTTTGATTCTGCAATAATGAGTGGCACTATTGTACATGTTTCCTTTCTGCAGTTGGAATTTAAAAGTCTATAGTAAATGCTATAAAAATGTCAGTGGAGAGCAGGGAGAGAGCTATTCAAAATCCTGTGCAGACATGGTCTCTTGACAGAAATCTGCTTCCTTCAGTGTCCACAGTTCTACTGCACAATATGGTGAAACGTAAGCACTCCACAACAGAAACCAATACCAACAGACATTTGAAGAGCCTCTTAAGAGTTTCCCCCACCTCCTTTCAACACTAACACAACACAATATAATAAGGTGCAGCTTTCTGACTACGAATGTTCAACAAGCCTCTAAAATGCCCTGCAGTGTGTTGTATGCTTCTGAGACAAAAGCTACTGCTGTCTGGTAGCCAGAAGCCCCCATCAGACTCTGACATGTCCTGGGACTGTGCCATCTCAAGCTTATGTGGCTGTTCTCTGTCGGGCAGTCTCAGGGAAAGCAGCCTCATAGGGGAAACCAGGCAACTGTGGGTCTAGGCCAGCGCTTCCCAGGGAAGTAAAAATTAAGCTTACTGAGAAACAGTTAACATAAATTGCAGACTAAGGTCAGATTCTGCTGTCCTTCAACAGGACCAGAAGTACTCTGACAGAACGAAAATAAGAATGGGCAGCATAGTGTGACACGAATCCTTTTGGCCAACAACATAACTGACAGTAAACTGAGTGGACTGTTGTAGCTCAGCACACAGAGACTAGAAACTGGTACTCCCACTCTTCCTCCTCCTTCTCTGCCATTCCACTACAGCCTCACAAGGAAGACTTGACTTTAAACAAAATGTGTCGTAGATGCCTCTTATGTCCTGCTTGTGCTTTTTTGGTGTTCTGCCTTCCTTTGCTGACTCCTATCGAGAATCCAAATTGGAAACTAAGGAATAAGGGATTGCGTAGTGCTGTATGTTGCAACCCAAATAATGACCTACAGGATACATCAGCAGAGTAGACAAGAAGTGGGAACTTGAATAAAGCTGTTCATGAGAACAGTACTGGCATGGAGTAGTATCTTCTTCCTTTTAGTTTTGGGAGACACTTTGCTTAATATATAAATAATTTTCCATGGAAGATAAAGGAAGTCTGTTCATTCCTAGTCCTAAAGAGAATGCAGGCAGTTCTGCCAAATTTACAGCTGCAGGGGACTCTCAAGTCATGGCTTATTACTAGGGGCAAACAAAAATGCTTACACGAACTTTAGTGTTCACACTCAACACTGAAAAATACCAGAACATAAGCAATTTACTAAAGATAGCCTTAGCCCCTTGGGACATACAGATGCTTCCCAAGTTTCTTTGCTTTGACGTGGCATGTCACAGACCACCACTCTATTGCGCATGCAACTCGATCTTCTGCGCCCTTGTCCCTTTCGGAAATGCACTAGAAAGCAAGCTGGTTTCCTCTCAGTTTTTCTTATGTCTCCAGTGCCCTGATGCAAAAAATGGAACTTGGACAAATAAACGGATTGCTCTAAAGATAGGATTCAGGGAGTAGCCTTCAATTCAATAAGCAAAGGATAGAGAAAGTTTGCAGTTACTATTTTAGTCTCTGAATTAGAACACTGGCTCTTTTGTAAAGAATTTGAAACATCTGTGCAAATAAACATAAGCAGGACAAAACTGTTCCTCCCCCAAAATTGTCCCCTCCCACAACATCCCGTTTTTTGCAGATGTAAGAACGCCTTCCCTGTGTGCACACACTCTTAGTCACTCTACGTGTGGTGAATGGTGTAACTCCTAGACTGAAGCAGTATAGAGATGCCACCCCAAGATGCATTACCCAAGGAAAAATACGGTATTTGAGGGGATCATACTTGCTACTCACACTGTGCACGCCCAAGGCCTTCCAGATGGCAAAACTGAGCAATCCAACTCCACACCACGCATAGAGTGAGCCCCATCCTAGGGCTCGTAAGGCCAGTGACGAACCGCTCTCTGGTAATGCAGCTGTGGCAGTAATCCCCTAGAACCAAAAATAAAGTGATAAAGAAAAAGTGAACAATAATTGGGAAAAAAAAAGAACTAAAAAAGTTAACCTAGCGATCTAGAATTTTTCCTGACTTGCCAGCTGTGCTAGTGTGGCCCCAGAAACTATTACGGCTGCCAGCAGACCCAAAGAGCCAAGCAAGGGGGTGGATGAGCTGCCTTCCCGCCAGGACTGACTTCCATGGTTGCCAGTACCACCTGGGGATGATTTTTATTACTCAGAAATGCTGAAGCCAACCGTTTTGTAGGCACAAGAATCTGCCGCTCAGTATCCCACTAGTCAAAATACAAGACTGAACCAAAACCAGTCACGAGCCTGTATCCTAGTGACATCAGAACATCATTGTACGTCATTGATTTTGGTACTTTTTCTTGGGGCAGCAACAGTGGTGGGCAACCATTGGCTTACAGGTCTTCGTCTGTACTCCTGAAATGGCAGATTAGGAAACTGGAGGAACCTGAGTCGCTTTCGGTTTGACACAGAGAGGGTGTAACAGTGACTGAGAGACTAATTTCCAGGGGCTGCAACTCTGAAGGAGCTCTGGAAACTACTTAGGAAAATTTTGTACAGAGCAAACAACAACGCTGAACCCATCCCCCTGCAGAGTTCACCAAGTGGCAACAAAGAAAATGCTGTGCTGTCTCCGTACTTCTCATTTTTGTCAGAAACAAGAGTAGGTGGTTTTAACCACTTGTTAAGACAAGTGCAGGAGAGTCTGCCATGAGGTGCGTCCTGAAAACACAAAACCCTGTCCCTTGGAAAAGCCACCTCAGGCCAAGAAGAACGGAGCCTCAGCCATGACGGGGTCCCACTCATGATGAAACATTCTCTGTCGCAGCACATAAATGCACACTGCAGCTACCAAGGGCATACACCACGTGCTGGCTGACATCAATCAATTCGCACTGCACGTTCACCGTTAGCCAGCAGTTCTCATCTGACAATGCCCACCTTACTGTACCTATTTGCTATGGACAGCTTCAGTCTGGGTAGCCCACAACAGCAGTAAGACAGACACAGTCTTCTTGCTTATACTGGTAAATGTCAGCAAGAGGTCTTGGTTTTTTCTCCCCGAAGGATCACTGTTCAGTTCTTCACATGGAAACAGATTTCAGATGGTAACTTAAAAGACTGGCATCTACGGTCCTTACATGACTGAACAGCCCTACTTACTTACCGGGTATCTCAGGAAAAAAAACAATTATTGCTCAGAGGTAAAAATAAATGAGACTGCAAGCATACAAATGTGTTCAATAAAGAATTATTTCATTTATAGTCAAAAATACTGAAAAGTATATTAACTTGCAGAATGATCCAAAAAAATTTCCTCCAAAACATGCCAAAGAGCTGCACTTCTTTATTCATCACAGAAAGTGGGGGAAAAAGTATTTTCTATTCTTGCTTTAAAAAGACTTTCAATTTTTTTTATTTTTATTTTTTAAAACGGTTCTCTTTCTTCTTTGATATAATTAAACATATCACTACGGTATTTTGGTCAGTGAAACACCAGCAGTAGTTTTTTTCCTCTTGGCTTTGTATTTACTGAAATGTTAAAATAATCCTCAGACAGTCCTCAGGATTAACACTTTTCCATAGGATTTAGCTGTAGGCACAGTTACCCAAGGACAAATGCACACTTGCAAAGGGCACAAGCAAAATACATCTTGATCCTTATTTATTCTGATTTGGACATCCCAAAGTGGAAGCTGTTCACAAAACAATGCTCTGTAAGCATACACATATGTGCACACAGACACAAACAGTAGAGATCTCTAGTCACACAATTATGCCAGGTCCCATTATGTCCTTACCACAGCTAATGAACTTTCATAACTCTTTCAGTAGAGACTGCTTTGAGTAGATTTAAAACGATGATGATTATTTCTGAACATTTTGCCTGCTTCTGTAGTCTAACCATATACACCACCACGCAGAAAAAATGTCTCCCATTTGGAAGATGGAAATGAATGGACAAAAATATCCTCTACAGGGAATCTTTAAATAGGAGTCATTATCTGTGAAAATTGCTGGCAAAAAAAACCCCCACACGAATACTATTTAAATGCTTGACTACCCTAGAAAAATAGTGGTAAATGGAAACAATTGATCTAGTTTTACTGACAGCAGTCAAACAGCATTCAATCACAGGCTGATTCCTCAGGGTATTAAGTACACAGATAAGGATTTCTGTAAACAAGACAGTTTTTTATACAATTATCAGAGATGCTGTTCAGAGCATCGAGAAACCTGATTAACAAAATGCTAAAAAATTTAAAAAGACAACAGTAGCATGGGAGAAAAAGATGTCACCAATAAAAGAACATTTTTAAGAGAACTGAGTTTTATTCATGAGCCTGTTATTCTATGCACAGATTGTTTTCCTTACTACTCCTGTATTTTATTTTTTTTTAAAGCAAGCTATTAAACAATACTTGAGTCTTTCTAAAAAACAGGCCAGGAGAATATAGGGCAGAGTTAGCTGATTTGGTTACCAAAATATATGCTTCATATTTAATTTTTTTTTTTTTTGGAGGATATAAGCAGGAAGTAGAAGAAGGAGAAATGACATTGTTGGGTTTTTTTCAGATGCAGGCCTCAATTGTGTAAGCATCCCCTTGTGGATAAGAGTGTGTCTGAAAGGAAGCAGTGCCTAAAATAAACCGTGTGTTCAAGTGTTTTGGTTGATTGTACTCAGCGTGTTCACTATTTCATATGACCTAACTCATTGTTAAATGAAACACCTGGGTAAGTGCTGGTAAAACTGGACACTTACCATAAGGAGGATGCTGCATCTCAGCATTTAACCCCCCCTGCCCCCAGTAATTTCTTAAAGTCCCTGCCGTAGTTCATCACTAAACATGATTACATAATCTCCGTTTTGAGTCAATTTGGGTGCCAGTCCTACAAATCCTTTACTTCACTACCATGGAGGAGGTACAGTAAGTCCAATTTCAGCTTGCAAGTTCTTGCCAGTAATGTTGATGCTTCTCTACAAGAGTAGGGTCTCATATTGTTGCTTCCTGGAAGCCTGAATGCAGCCATGAAGCTGTGATGCTACAGCTTCCCCTCTAAATTGCTATTTTTTTCTCCCATAAAACTATTTAAATCTGTCCCAGGCTGCATTATGTTTGCTTCTTGTTTCTACGTGACTTGCATGCTGCCATTTCACTGACACAAAACCTGGCCCAAGCCAGCAAAGATGCTGAAAGAATAGGTCTCGCATTTCGTCCCAACGTTGGGCATCAGTTCTCATTCCTTCGTTCCCTCCCCCAAGCTTGTGCCAGCACAGTCACTGCAGTCATGCAGTGAAGGGGATCAGAAGACTGATTTGGACTAACACTAATGCAGGAAATAAAAAAAAAAAGTAGAATTAAGCAGTATCAGCTCACCAACCCAGTACCACAAGTATTGGTGCCTTTACGGGGGCAGGAATGAATTGCCAGAAACTAAGGGCTGGTAAGATTATTTGCTTCAACAGCAATACTGGCTGATGCCTGCTTAAAGTACCTGTCAAATATGGCCTCGCCTTAACATGGATCAAAATAAGACTTAAGCACTGAACATCTAAGAAGAATGCAATCACCTGAAGTTATTCGTGGTTACACTTTTGTTATTATACATGATGTGTTTTCAAAAATGACTCACCGTAAGTAACTATAACTTTAAGTAAGAATGCTACTGCAAAACTGTTTACCTCGGTGGTACCTCAGAGAGTGTCTGTAGACAACTAAGTCATTCTCAAAGGCCAGCCTTCTCTTTTGAAATTGCTCACCTACAACTCTACCTTGACAAAAAAGCATCTTCCCACACTTTGCAGTATTTAAGTTGAGAAGCCCAGGAATCACAGGTTTTTGCTAGCAAGCTGTTGTAATTCATTTGCAGAGTAGTAACAGTAGTAGTAGTAGAAGATAGATGGTAGGTACAGGTTTTCAGCAAAAATCGAGATGGTATATATCACTTGGTGCCATTTCCAGCATACATGCTCTCAGATGTCAATGTAATGTCACTCCTGATAAATTTCACACTGACAACAGAACAGCTCAGACGGCCAAGAATATACACGCACTGGAAAAAATGCAATGCTCAGGAAAAAGGAAGTTTAAAAGAAAAAGTTAAAAAAAAAAAAAAAAAAGAAAACTTCCTTATTGTGATGTATTTCTACAGCTCGTGAAATAACTTCTCATGGTGTTTTCTATTTTGTCTATTTCAAAAAAGAAACCTGTGTTTATTGTTGCTGAAAAGGCAATGGATGAGTTATGCCCCAGCAGCCTACAGAGGAACACAGGATGGCAAAGGAAGGTTCTCATGCTCTTTGACCACAGAAAGAGATTGTGAGTAACCAGATACAAAGGCTCTGTGCAATGGAGGAAATCTTTTTCTCTTGATATGCATTGTTATTGCATTGACATTTTAAAAATAAACAAACTGATCAGTTCTCAGCTCCCTAAAAATATCTGTAATATCTGTTTTATTTTAAGGGCTTGGTGGAGACAAGACTGATCAATTTTAAGAGCCTATTTTTGACATTTTCAGCAGTGACAGGGCATTGGTGAGGAAAAAAGCATTCTTCAATTAAAGATGCTGTATTTCAGATTAATATACCAACATGGTACAATTGCTAGCTTTGCTTTGCAATTCTTTTCTTCAGAAAAGAATGGTCAGGTAGATCCTGCTAGTAGTTGCACGAGATCCAATTATTTTTGGCCATCAGATCTCATAGTACCAAGCCACTACTCACTCTCATCAGTCCCCTTACACAGTGGGAAGGGCGTGGAGATCTTCATTTTGACTAAATTATTCCACTTACATATTCCGCAGCTCACAGGCTTCCTACCTCCTCGTTCCCATCCTTACTGCAGTTACCTCACTTCCCAATTCACTGTAGCACTGTGGGACCACATGGTGAATTGGATCACTGAGGTGATCCAGGCTCACGTCTGAAGTGTGTTCACATCACAGAATCAAAACAGACCATCAATTATAATCTATTATATTGCAGTAGTATGATTGCAGCAAACAGTGTAAGCTGTATGTATTTCAACTAATCTCAAGTACTAAAGTATTTAGCAGTGCCAACGCTGAATTGATTTTTACATTAATCCTACCCCTATTCACTTAAGTCTAGTGCTCTTGCCATCAACTTCGTACAGCCAAACTCCACATAGATCTACATTTCTACACAGCATTTGATGCATTATTTCCCGCGTATCACAATTGGAAAATCGTTTAAAAGGAACAAACCTTACTGAACCAGTCTGGGTTCTTCTTTTTTGTCATGGCAAGTGTGGTGCCAAAACCTGCTATCATTCCTGCTGTAGCAACAGTACCTAGAAAAATTCCACCTGCCAAGAAAAGTTTAAGAAATAAAAATAAAGATTTTGTTTCTTAAGGGGAGGGGAAAAAAAAAACCCAAACACAAAACCAAACCTGTTCTGAAAATAAAACCTGGAAAATTAAGATCTGTCAGCACATGCTGAAGGCATAGCTGTCTACATTGTTTACATTAACTCAATACGGCAAGAAAGAAAGAGTATTTTGAAATAGAGCACTTTGAAAATTAATGGCACGTGTATATATTTTCAAGCCACACACACACATCATTCAAATCCCAGGATGCCTTTTCACAGTACTTTGAAATTTCTCTTGTTCCAGAGCCAAGCTACTAAAATCTTCTTGTTCTATGGCTACAACTCACCCTTCCCCAAAAGGAAGGTGTAATTATTTTTGTTGCATCACTTGTTATTTCAAATGGCCACCTGAAAATCCACCAGTACCTCTGAAGACCATTCCACGAGCAATATCTGTTCTTCAGCTTTCTTCATTTTGTGTTCTAATGCTCTATTTAAAAAATGGAAGTGACACTAGCAAGAACCTATCCCAAGATGGAAAGCATTCCTCACTTTTCAGTTCCTTCAGTGTTTCCAAAGTCACCTGGGGTCCCTTGATCCCTTCTAGTTCTTGCATGTAGCCACACCTGCCCACTTTTAAGGAAAAGGCTTGTTGCAAAGACTGAGTGCACTGTACAAAACCATCTGATTCATATTTAAATTAAAACATTTCCGAGGGTTACAAGTTCTTCCTTTGCAACCATTGATATCCAGCCTGTTTTCCTGTTCCTGATACCAGTTAGATAATTGTCCTGGTTTCAGCTTAATTCAGAGTTCATTTTCTTCCTAGCAGCTGGCACAGTGCTGTGTTTTGGACTTAGTATGAGAACAATGCTGATAACGCGCTGATGCTTTAGTTGTTGCTCAGTAGCGCTTACACTGGTCAGGGACTTTTCAGCTTCCCATGCTCTGCTGGGTGCACAAGAAGCTGGGAGGGGGCACAGCCAGGACAGCTGACCCAACCTGGCCACAGGGCTATTCCATACCATATGGCGTCACACTCAGTATAGAAACTGGGGGGAGTTGGCCGGGGGGCAGCGATCGCTGCTCGGGGCCTGGCTGGGCATCGGTCAGCGGGTGGTGAGCAATTGCATTGTGCATCACTTGTTTTGTATATTCTTTTATCATTATTATTATTTTCTCTGCTGTCCTATTAAACTGCCTTTATCTCAACCCACGGGTTTTACAGGTTTTTTCGGTTCTCTCCCCCATCCCACCGTGGCAGGGGGAGGGTGAGCGAGCGGCTGTGTGGTGCTTGGTTGCCGATCGGGGTTAAACCACAATAATTTAAAAACTAGCCTGAATAGGAAGTAAGAAGTAAAACACGTTTATGCTAGGTCACACTTTTTAAAAATCAATTACCCTATTCTCACGATGGGGAAGTTTGCTGTACTTGTGTCAATTAAATTTGTAAAGTACCTCTTCTGCCTGGGAGCGGGAAGACTTCACACGCCATCCGGACTTTGCACACCCACTGCATTTCAGATTTCAAGGTCTACTAACCAACGTTTCCCCAATTTCCCAAATAATAACTGGTCTTAAATTAACTTCTCAAAGAGGAGGAGCTCGACGCATGGCCTCCTCGGGAGGGGCAGGCAAGCATTTGCAAGGGGTAGGCAAAGCGTGTGGAAGACGGCGAGCTGCGCCCCTACATTAGCGTGCTCGGAGGGACATTATTNGGGGGCCCCCCGGATACCGCCCAGCAGCGCCGGGGCGGCCCGCGCCTGTGCCTCGTAGCCCCGTGCCCCGTCCCCTTCAGCGGTGGCTGAGGAACAACAGGCGCCGGCACCCCTGAAGGGGAGGGAAAAGGCGGGCGGCGTCCTGAGGGGCTTCCGCGCTGCATCCAGAAGGCTCGGCCAAGGCCGCCGCCAAACGCCTCGGGCCCTCCCCGGGGCAGGGAGAGTGGGGGGCAAGGCCTCGGGCTGCGGCAAGGAGGGCACGGAAACGCCTTCCGCACGGCCGGCCCGGGGCGAGCGGCACGGCCGGGGGCGGCCCCGGGGCTGCCGCACCCGCTGCTGCTCGTCCCTGACCCGTGCAGGCAAAGGAGGGGAGGAGAGGAGAGGAGGGCTTTCTGCACCTTTGATTAAGAAGAGCTTGTCCTGGGACGCCGCAGGGCTCCCGGCCCCCCGGGGCAGGGGCAGCCCGCGCCCGGGGTCTAGCGGAGCCGCCGCCGCTGCCCCCTCCTGGGCGTCCCCGTCGGCAGCCGGCCCCATGGCCCAGGCCGCGGGAGGAGGAGGAGGAGGAGGTGGCTGCAGGCCGCAACCCGCAACCCGGAAGGAAACGGAGCAGGGCCGGGACACGCAGCCGCCCTTCCTCCTCCTCCTCCTCCTCCTCGCCGGCGCAGTCGGGCGGGGGGAACCCGCCAGGCCGAGGGGCTTGGCCGGGGGAGCGGGCGGTGCGGCGGGGGCGCTGGGGCGCGCTTACCCGAGGAGTGGGCTTACCGGCGGCTGAGGCAACCGCGGCTCACCGGCGGGCCCGGGCGGTCGGCGGCAGCCCAGCGGTAGAGCACGGCCCGGAGCGGTGGAGGTTGCTCCTCAGCCGCCGCCGCCCCCTCGGTGCTGCCGGTCGCTGGAGGCGCCCTCGGTGTCCCCGGGAGCCCAAATCCGGCCGAGGGAAAACTGGCGAAAAGTTGTCCGAGCCTCTTTTAGATCGCGTCGTTTGTAGCAGGCTCGTAAGGGGTTTTGGGGGTTTTTTTGCTCAAGTCTGCGGGCCAGATAACGTCGTGGACTTTACTAGATGAGACTGCCAGGCGTTCTTGCTGCCCGTCAGTGTGACTAAGCTGTATCCTGGCGAATGCTGTTGCTCCTTTTCTTCAAAATTATCGTTCTCCCAAGTTACGTAAATAGTTCTTCATACACATCTAAGTCCTGTCTGAATGGAATCGTAAAGTAACGCTACGAGCACCATACGTTTCTCTTTTCTTTCATGCCTGTGCCACAGTAGTTCTCAGTTGTTGACGGATAGAAATTGCTGTGGAGTTACCTATGACGGTATGGAATGTGTTCTTTTATCAGGCAGTGCACTAACTTGTCAGGATTCAGTATGGGCAGGTAAAGGATATTTTTATTTATAACAGTACTTCAACAGCAAGCAAAGAATGTAAATAAAGCCAAAACAAGTCTTTCTTCCCCAGCTTCCTTCTTTGTATCTTTTCATCATCATTTATAGCCTGGATCTAAGGGTCTAATTATAGGGGCTTGGGTTGCTAGGCAAAAATTCAGTATTTTGGGAAACTTCCTGTTCATGGTACTTCCAAAAACCAATCCAAAGCCGTTCCCTAATAGTCTATGTACTATGTCAGTTAAACAAACTTTTACACAGTGAAGAAGCAGTTACTGCAAAAGAAGTAGGCGTTATCTCTGCTGTAGAACTGACCCATCATCACTAACTCCATTTTTCTAATCTGGACAGCACCTAAACGACTTCTAGTCTCTTTCCCTCCTTTGGAAAAAGCACCCCCAAAATCCTCTGTGTTTTGGAATAGCATTATACTTTGCCACAAATAATAACAAAACCTCTTGGAAGAGCTTAGAAAAAGGTGGTCTTACAGAAACTGCACAGTGACAATACTAAACGAGGAAATTAATTTTTATCTTCATGCTGAAGTGTGTATGATTATATAGAGTATTTGAATGTTTGTAGTATGCATAAAACTAAACCAGCAGCCTGCATGTCATTTTGACTGTAAACTGTGTCAAGATCACCATCGCATCTGCTAGAAGAATCCTTGAACTGTGAGAGATAATAACCTATTTTTTGTGTCTTTGATGATAAAATCCTAGATTTTCTTCTCAGGATAGTTTTTTTTTTTTGAGTTCACATCAATCAAGGCATCACTTTCTTTCAAATTTTCTCCAGAACTAGGAAGAAAGAGAAAATAAAAGGTATAATGATGTTATTTAATCCTGGTTTGAACAATGCCAAGAATTTATCTTCAAGGGAGTCAGATAGGATCTGTCTCTGTTAATCATTCACAGAGACTTAAAGTAGGGCATAAAACCCACGAAATCCACTGTCTGACTGAATAACTTAAAATTCTTAGTGTTGTGAAATAAATTGTCCTGCTTGAAAAAAAACAGATGTTCAGCAGAATTGCATCTATTTAGTTTACAGTATTAATCTCTTCTTGCTGTATAATGGAATATAATAGAATGTTTTCTCTCCTGTTATGTTTACCTCACCCAAGAGCCTTGCATTTTCTGTTATTATTCCTGCTCTGCCACTGTTATGATACACCTCCAAGCGTACTCATCTACATGTGGCTACTCAGAATTGACCAGTTACCTTCTTCTAAAATTGTTATATTTTTCTAAAAGCGGACATGTTTGAAAGAAAGATTTTAATGATTCTAATATCAAATATGCAAATCTTCGTAAAATGAGGGCATGAAAATGTATGTCCAAATAAGTAGGTTATATAGGTGATAGCAGAGTTGAAAAATATTTTACTCATTTAATTTACCACAGGTCTGAGCTCTCGTAGCTTTGAATTTGGACAAAGCAATAGTAATTGCGTGACCAGGCTCAGGCACTGTGCGCGTGTTTGCTCTCTGTCGAGGTTTGTAATAGCCAGGATACCCCGAGTTTCACAGAGAAGCAGTTGTGGATGGTGGGCTTCCTTCTGTGGTCTCCCTGTTTTACTACAAAAAACTTGGTGAGCCAAAAGCAGACAGTGAGAGGCAAACAAGGTTTTCAGCTGCAAAGTAGGTGTAAATGTCCACCTGTGATTCTGAAGTTAGGGTTAGGATTTCTACATTGACTCCTGGGTTTTAATGAAGAATTGGTAACACGGTGCCTCTCTCGTGGCAGTTCATAAAATTGTACAGTATTGGTGAGGGCGAAGTGTGGAAAGAGAATAAGCAAGAGCACAAGGAAGAAAAGAAATTTAAGAAAAATAAGAAGAGAAACAAGTTTGCATAAATATCTTCCCCAAGACGTTTTTGTAATCTTTGTGAGTACCTGGTATTCCTGCCAATAAGCAGCTCTATCAAGAAATAAAAGCATGGTGTGCAAACTTCTTAACATAATGCTGCAAAATATTTCAGACCTGGCCTGCGTTTCTCCTGCTTCCATTCCTCATCCGTGCAGGGCTGCATGGTGGTACTTGGCCATCTCCACCGACGGCGAGTTTCACTTGAGGACCAAGCTTGCAACTGAGGTCTTCAGAGAAGAAGCTAGTTTATAAGCTGACTGGGACATCATAAATGCAGTAATCTGATGTATTCACTGAATTATCTAACCATCTGATTTTATATATCCAAAACAGTCTTGAGCACCACTGCAAAACAAGTTGGCAGCTGAGGCACTGAATCCTGCCTGGAGTTTGAAAATCCAATGCAAAATGTAGGGGAGGTTGATTTGAATACCGGTTAAACTGACACGTTCAGTAACAGAACCGGATTATGTAAAAGAATTTGGGAAAGAGCCAAACACCGGTTTTGGAAAGAGAGAAAATGCAGCAGTTGAGCTACTCTCCAGCTCTCAGGAGAGCTGAGCTTTGCTCTCTGCCTGACTCGCTGGGGTAATTTCCCGTATTTAGGGAAGCTTTGATATTCCTGAAAGCACCGTGCAGACTCAGCGCTGTGTACAGGCGGGGACATGAAGAAACCGGTTACGTATTTCCAAACAATTTTCTGGTCGATTGGACAAGAAATGAAAGCGTTCTGCAGCTATGACTGGGTTTCTGCAGAAACCTCTGTTCTTACAGTAAGCGGGTTACTGGTGTGCATCTCTTAAAAATCTGGTGGCTGAAATTCCCACGTGGAGAGTAAGTCCTCGGGTCTCCTGTCTCACATCGCAGCGAAAACCTGGTCACTGAAAAACGATTTATAGACTTTAACCATAGAAATACTGACAAAGTCAGTGCTCATTTGTCAGGTATAAGAGCAATTATAAGAAGAGCCTTGCATTGGAGAGTCTGAAGACACTTTAAAAATATTGGTTGAGCTAGCTTCACACATTTATGGCAGGGGTATTTTTCCATTTGGAAAAGATGCGGAAATTAATCGGTTTGCACCAAGTTCTGCTGTAGTTCTCCAGCAAAAGCAGGAGCTGGGAAGTCAGATCTCCAGATTCCCGGTCACCTCCCCCAGTCCCAGAGCTGCCTTTCTTTCTAAGCTGCAGAATATGAAATGCTGCTTTTTTAATTTCACTTTTACATTTGGCTATTCAGCAGGGCACGTCAGGCATAACTTTGAACAAGACTGAGTGTGCCGGCATGCTGCACTGACACCACAGCGGCATTGCTTTTTACGGCCAGAGCCTGGCCGCATTTCAGTCAATGGCAAAAGTCCCATTGGCAGTATGGCCAGAGTTCCAGCCATAAATCCCAGATTAGCACTCATGGATGATGACATTATGGCTGGTCAGAGGCGCACTACAAATTTCAGAGCTGTTGGTAATACATATCAAGGCTGTCGTATGCCTTCACGTGGGGCTGCAGAGACAAGAACACTTACAGAGGGTCTCCTTGCATATGCATGTATCTACTTGTTTTCTGTTGTTATCCTTTACTAAATTATGTTTTATTACCTGCTCAGTGTTTACAGTGTTCCCTCTTAGCAAGTATAATATACCCATATCTCTTTGGCTCTGCCCACATTAGCTAGAGAGGCAAATCATAGATCCCTTCCCAATTCCTGTGGTATTACCACCGTCTTTAGAGACCTAGCAAATACATTTATGAGCTTTTTTTTAATTTTACTGGGTACCATGCCTTTAATGGTCTCAGTACGTATTTCATTATAGAATAGTACTCTATCAACTTTTAATAGTTACTTCGCTGTACCATATTAGAAAAACCTTTAATGTGGTCCAGAAAAAAATGTGTTTCTGTCTGAAATCAAAAAAGAAACGGCAAAAATTAGTTATTATTTCCACAGTGGCATTAGAGCATGGCCTGGTAGTTGAAGCTCAGCCGCTCTGCCTGGATGCTGCAACCTGAGGTAGCAGCGGTGGTCCTGCCCCACCATTTAGATCTGACCAGCTGACCAGGTCTGCTGCGCCCACCCCCTGCCACCGGCTGTCCTCGTGTGGCCAACGACACCGGTTTGGGGGCCCTTGGCAGTGGCCTGTGCTGCAGAGCACCTAGCAGAGGAAGAAATTGGACTAGTGTTTCATTTATCGTTGGGAGGTGGCCAGTATAAACTTGACTCATGTATAATACTACATCACCTGCTGAGAAATCCAACCCTAAAATTACTTGGCATGAATACGAGATGTATGCTTTTCCTAATCGGCTTCAGTGCAATTAAATCCAAAGGCCCTTTCGCGGTCATTGACAGAGCTTAATTGCTATAGTTTAATATTACAATTAAAAAAGGCCTGGAAGGAGAGCTGAGTATTAGGCTCCTGATGAATGATAATTATCACTTTGTGTAGATGGATGGAAAACATTTCTAATTAAATTACTCTTGTAAAATAAATTAATAGTGTGATTTGGATAAAGTACTCCTGATTTCACATCTAGAATATCTCCAAGAGCACCAAGTTTGTGCCAGAATTTCAGTTGGCAGGTCAAATTATCTTTTAAAAATACCTGACTTTTCAGTCAATTTAGCAGCTTATCATAGGTTTCTGCAGTGAAGATGTTTGGCAATGATAGAATGATTCAAATATTGCATGGAAAATAAAGTAAAATTAAATTAAAATAAAAAATAAAACCAAAACAAAACTATGCAACTGGCATAATCTCTTAGTTCTACAAGCATGGGGGATTCACAGACTACATGACAGGGATTCATAGCATAACTGTCACACACTTTCTTCCTGTGTTAATTTCATCTCCATCTGAGGATTTTTGCAAGACGAACCATTAGGCTAATACTTTGAAAACAGGAAAGCTCATTAGCAGCTCTAGGGAAGGGAGTGAGATGGGCAAGGAAGGTGCAGGTCATTAAGATTTGAAAGAGAAGGAAGTGTGGAAGTTTTAAGGAGAATTTCTCGACATGCAATCTGTCTGTGCTCTGTAAAAATCCAATGATTTTTGTATACCTTGCATTTCTTGCTTATTAGTGAGACGTGCGATGAATAAAGTAAACAAGCAGATGTGAAGGTCTCAGCTGAAGGTGCCAGACTGCATTTCAAGAAGTGGATTATATATAATCATTCTAAGATGACCAGTGGCTTCACAGGCTACTACATGTAGCTGACTTGTTAGGTGTCGACAGCAGCCCTTTCCAACAGGCCTCATTAGACATTCATTTTAAGTTTCTAGAGCAACTGTCCATGACTCCAACAGGGTTTTCTGAAGGGCATAAAGTAGGATTTAGATGGCCGCTTTCTGTCAGAAGATAATGGGAATTTTGTGTCAAGACATCCTCTGTGCATACGGAAGACTGTCCCCGAGATTTTCTGCATGCATGCCCTCTTGTGCATACAGTACATTAGTGCTTACTGTATATATAAAAATTTGGCACTACTTTATCTCTCTAAATATCGCATTAATCCATCTGTCTGTCGCCATGGTAACAAGGCTCCCTATTGATGACTGAAGAAGAGCTGAACCATTAAAACTAAATGTATGCGGTTAAAAAAAGTGAGTAAGCTCACTTGGTGTAGCGCTACAGAGACAAAAATGGTCGAAAGTGGGCTAATGAATATTTTCTATGCTTTATTTTTATTCATGGTTATAGATCTGAAATAAAGCCTATTGCTAAAATGATCCTTAAATCTGATCTTGCTTCTTCACATCCATCTATCACATATTCTGCTGAACTCAATATTAAAAAATGTGCATTTTTTTCAGAAGTTTGCATGTTCCATGGTATATATTTGTCCCGGAAGGTAGAAAGATGAAATTAATATCTTAAAGGTACCAAGTACAAAGCAGATTAGAAACGTTGCTGAATATTTTACTGCACATGTTCTCTGTCTCCCTCGCTTCCATGCTTGTAACGTTGCCAAAATAAAATCAGTAAAGTGCACACATGCATTAAAGGATCAATGTCTAACTGAGCGCTGTTAGTTAGTTGGACCTGAGATTTTTTGAGAAGCACAATGTTGTGGAAACTCTGACATGAATTACTGAACTTCATAAATCATTCTTGGACAATGAATTTCCATTTTTTATTACACTGGCGCCGTGCATGCTGTTAATGTTAGACTCGAGTCTATAATTCTATTAGGCTATAAAGAGGTCTTTGGTTTTAGAGCAGAAATAAAGCTTAAAATTAACCGCTGACATCTCATCTCCTTCTGTGTTCATTGGGCAGTGCTTTTTGTTCTCTAGAAAAATGCTGTGTATTTTTTTGACCCTTTGCAGAGTTTCTGTTCCAAGCCTCTCTCTTTCCTCACAAGGTTAACACTAATAACAGGTACAAAGTGGATAAAATGAGGAACCAGAGACAGAAACAGGAATACTCTGTTTCAGAATGCTTTGCCACATTCATTGAGCTGAAAATATGATTCTTATTTTTTATGCCAGGATTTACAACTTTTTGATACCCGGTTTAAAGTATGGCCCTGATCTTACAATAAGGCCTTGGGTCCACAGGTGGGTCATAAGGGCGTTTCATCAGCCCCACGGAAGGCTGGCTGGTTGGAAAGTCAGATGGGGGCATTGCTCTGCCTGTCTGTGCATGGGGGGTGGAGTTTGTATACATGCACATATGTTGGACGTATGTATATCTGGCAGATTTTATTAAATCTGATGTCCTAGTGGGCAAACATGGATGGTTTGCCCTGTTACAGGGTATATGAACCCCTGGAGGATTCAGAAGTTCAGCTGAACCTATTTGATAAAACAAGGAGGCACAGATGCTACCAACCAGCCCAGGGTTTCTGATTCACAGCTGGCATTTTAAATGCTTTCAGCTCAGCCAGAGGCTAGAGGAACTTGCAGGTGTGGAGGAAACCTACCTACCTACCCACCCACCCACCCTCTCTTCTTCTCTCCCTCTTCAGGTAAAGAAAGGTGATCCCTTGAACTGATGGAAAAGAGCACTCCTGTCTGATATGAAGCAGAGGGGCAAGAAAGAAGTAACAACTGAAGAGAGTCTTCCTAGTTTTGTTTTTGAGAGAAAAGAAGAGCTTAATTCTGAACTTTATAAATGCCAGGGTTGTGGCACATACTGCCCTGGGTGGACAGAGACATGACCAACATGATCTGACTGCAAATACTTTTGGGGTATAAAAAGGCCACTTGGCCATGCAGATGATGGCCACCTGTGATGTACGTTGTGATCTAATTTGTCTTTGTTCCAAGCAGTATGTCACCGCCACCACTCGATCCAGCAGGCTTTCCAAGACAGTGGCAGCCACAAGCACAAATTTTCAGTGTTTCTCTAGTGAGCTAAGCTTTCTAAGATTTTAAGGTCTTTGTTGATCAACACAATTCATTATGCTTTCCCAAATGTTAAAACAACAGTGTAGTACGTTCCCCTGATACAATGAATTTCAGATAGTTTATTATATAAAGAATCCTACAGTGCAATCAAATGGCATTCCTAGGGATGGGAGGAACTTTGCTTTTTACTTACAAAATTATACATTGTAGTAACTTTTTAATGAAAGTGCAAACAAAGGATTGTGTTAATATTCAAAATGTAAAACCCTTACCTACTGAAAATTGTTATTCCCATTCTAATTCAATATTGAAAAGAGAGTATTCTCTCTTTTCGAAGAGCATTTTCAAAAAAAAGTATTCTTATTTTCATGATTTTTATAAATCACAAAATTTATCTTTGATTTTTTTTAATTGAATTTTGCAAGATCTGGACAACATCCTTTGTCACTCCAGTGAATTCCTTTCTCTCTTGAAAACTCAGTCGTCTGAAAATGTCCTTTTCTTCAAAATATGCTGTTGTAATAAAAACTTGGTTCGAATCCTCCCCTAACACAAGAGAGTTACTTCCTTGCTAGCTGTATTTCTGTCTTCAAGCTACATAGTACCTATGTCCTCTCACTCCAGACAGGAGAAATTTGAGTATCCATAGACGGCATCCTTCTGCACTACCCATACATTTGGCTGCTATTCATATAAGATGGAGCTTGCTAAACTCTGTTTCAGTTTTCAACCACTCAACAAGAGACAGAGCATTTCACAATCAAAGATTTTATTCAAACAACATAGTTCTGGGCCAGACAGGATTCTTGCTACAGCACTCCTATGTTTCCAGCTGTCTCATGTTGATGTCCTCTCTCAAAGTTTAATTTCATCCATGTGCCATGTGAATTGTACTCCGTACGCACATGGAAGCATCTTGGGTGCATTTCAGATAAATGTTCAACCTGACAGCTGCTGAAGATATCTGTCAGGCACTTGCTGGACTCCAAGATCTATGTGGTCTGTTGCCACCTGGAAGAGAAGCCTCTGCTTTCACAGTATCTCCTAGTACTGCAAACAGCACCATCCAGGCAGGTGCCATTTTTCAAAGAAATATAGAACTGAAGATCTCCCACCTTCTCTCCTCCCTGACCATGCTGTGGTATGAAAAGCTCTGAGCCACACTGGGGATTCAAAAGCCCATTGTTTAGTGCACCCTTGCATTGCTGCAAAAACCTATTTTTTGTGCTTGGTGATAAAGCCATGGGAAATCCCTGAATCACCCTGTTCTCTTTCACTTTTTCTACTGAAACTGAGGAAGATGCAGGTAAGATGCCTGCATGCAGCAGCACGAAGTTCTTGATCTGCTTGCTGCCCAGAGCAGGCTGCCAAGCTGTGACAGACAAGTGCTGTTGAGGGGGTGGTGGGTCTTGATGGAGGTGGGAGATGCACCAGCATCTCAACCACTAGCAGGGTCAGAGTGCTTTGTTACTGGAATGTCAGGTTCTTCAAAAGCTGCTCAGGCACCTTCTGACCTTCACCCCTGTTAAAACCTCATCCAGGGAGAAGCCATATACTCTGTCAGCCCATCAAGCGACAGAACCAGCCCAAGCAACTTCCAGCCTGAGCATCCCTTATTCACGGTGGCCGAATCCAGTGCTTCTCCACTATAGTGTTCTGCATATCAACACTAGATGAAGCCTTAACATGTAAAGACCTAGTTTTATTTAATTTGAGGGGTTAATTATGGTGAACACTACTACTTATGAGAAATATTTTTACATACAGTTCTACGTGTATTTTACATGTTTTTGTTTAAAGTTTTCTGCTTGGCGTCTATTTTGAGTAGGGGCTTGGAAGGCAAGTATTTCCTTCCCTCACCTCAGCTCCACAGCTGGCCTCCTAGCGAGGGATGGTAGGGAATGTGGGCCGCCTCTGTCTGGAGGGGCTATGGGGCAGGCAGCAAAGCAGCAAGATACTGTCAATCTGCCTGAGAGAGCTTGGGTTTTGTTCTTGTGTGAGCCTTTCATGGCACAGGCCTGACCACTGACCTTTGCAAAGAGCATTCGTCAGCCTGCCAAGTTCCTGGAGGCAGGAGAGGAGTTTAAGCTTATTAGGTGTTAAGAAGATGGGGAGTTGTACGCTTTGGGTAGGTTGGTGGAGAGGAGAGATAAACTGGTGCCTTTCATGACTTTGGAAGGAGGTGGGAAAAGGAAGGGAGGATTGTGGGTTTTTTGGTCTTTTTGTATAAAGAGGAAACTCTTGCTTTTGTCTTCTTGAGGAGGAGCAGAGGAAGGCAGGAAATTAGTGCTTTTTTCTGGTCATGTATGGAGAGAAAAATTCTGCCCTGTGAGCACTGGCTGGAATGAACATTCATTGAAGTAGTGCCTTTCTTGCCCCACAGACCCAGGTGGTCCTTGTGAGGCTGTGCTGTTGCCAACACACATTTGCCTACCATCCCAGGGCTCAGGGTCGCGTGGAGGCAGCAGCAGTGCTGAGATGGATATAGATAGACTGAGACACATGTTCTTATGGGGCTAATCAACATTGAAGCATTTACCAAACCCCTCATGCAGAGGTGGTGTAAGATGCATCCGGTCATAGGGATTCTCACAGAACATGGGAAATTGGCATCCCCTGTATCCTGGCAGTCCATGTGGTCAGCAAGCTGAGTGCACAGTCCCTCTCAACACTGCGTGTGTGCAGCTTGGCTGGGCATGGGCACTTCATCCAAGATGAAAAAGCTGCAATGCCTGAAACAACCACAGATTCTCCAGCTTTGCAGAAGCCAAGGTTCTGTGGAGGGGGAGAGAGTGCCAGCTACCCACTCTGGAAGAGTGGAGAGTTGACAACAACTGCTATTTTTTCTCTTAGTGTAGTTGTAAGAACTGTGTAGACACAGCCTGTGAGAATGTGAATCCTGTGTTTTGTTCCCTGCAATGGGGGAGTCCACACTGGGTAAAGAGCTGACAATACTTTTAGTGTTGCTGAAGAAGATTATATGGGGATACAGGCTGTAGAGAATGGCTTTGAAGATCTTGACTGTGAACAGACCCACCTTGGATTTGCTGAAACTAATCTGTACCAGATGCCTCCTGAATATGCATGGGTGCCCAGAATGCTAGTTAGTGCTGAATGGCAGGTGCTAACTTGGAGACACGCATCTCACATTTGGCTTCCTGTGGCGAAGAACTCTTGATTATCTTCTGCCTGTCCCAAATACAGGCCATAACATGGTGCCACAGGGAATGTTAGTCTCCAAGATGCAAAACCTCTTAAGTTATGAAGTATTGGTTATTACCAAAAAATTGGTCCTTGGGAAAAAAAGAAAAAAAATTACTTCATGTAAGGCTAGAGTTTCTGCAAGGTGTTGAGACGTGACATCTAGAGATGGCTTACCTGGCCCAGGCAGGCTCAGGAGAAGCCTGAGATGCTGTCATGATTTCTTGAGCTGTGGTACAAGGAGCAGGTACAGGGGCAAGCTGCAGCAAGCAGTATAACGGCAGGTGGGGTGGGTTTGCAGTGTCGGCTATGCAGAGGTTACCGATGGATGCTAGGCTTATCCTGAGCAACATGTAGTGGTTAGGTATTGTGGTTAGAGCAGACAAGTGACGAGTGTTGCGCATAATGCATAATAGACAGGGCTGTGGTATGCAGATAAAAAAAGCGTGGGATGGATTTTGCACTAAAATATGCTTCTCTGAGAGTGAAGAAAGGATGAAGCTAGTCTGCTAGAAAAGCCCTAGCTTTGACCTGCATGCCAAAAGCTAGTCTGTGCCAGTTGGCCTGGATAAGGATGGAAGTTAAATTGGGTTCATATAAATCTCCATGAGCTGCCCCCTCCTCCCACCAGTAATTTGCTTTTTGTTAGCATTTCTCTGTAGAGGAATCCTTCCTAGTTGCAGTTATCTTCAGAAGTGGAAAAGTGTGAGTTTTCACAGATTATTTCCCCTTACAAGATGTTCCTTCTGAGTAAGGTGTCCCTAAAAATCCACCTGCAGTTTCTCCCACAGGCAGCGAGTGCCCGACTTTTCACCTCTTGATGTCCTCTGCCTCTACTCCTCAGCTCTGAGCAGCCACCTGAAGCTTCAGCCATCAACTTTACCAAGTATTCACCATCTCTGAGGCATCCAGTGCTGATGCTGTTTGCAGGAAGGACTCAGAGTCCTCACTATGGGTATTTGGAGACTTCATTCTTCTACATGTAACCCCACTTTGTAAATATCCACACGGAAATATTTAAGTTTATATCTCAGAGTTAAAAGGTGACCCTACTTACTAGTAACTGAAGCTCTTCAAGCTCAGATATTCGCACAAGCACTCCCCTCTTGCCCTCTTTCCTTCTGATGTTACTGGTCACTTGGGGATCTGTGGCTGAGAGGCAACTGAATTAGGATGGTCAGCTTCATGTGCTCTGAGCTGGAGGGAAGGCAGGCTGAGTGTGCCCCGCGATAGTCAAAGTGAAAAGATTTCTGCAACGTCTGCTTACACACACCTATGGTACAAACGAATACGTGGATTTCACGCTGGGAGGAACTCTGGTTACTGGTAAACACTTCCATTATTTTTATATCAAGTTTCAGTTTAAATTGTTCTCCCAGCCTCATTTCTTTCTGAAATGATGGTGTTTTTTTTTCTGTTATATTCCTGCTAGTATTCGGTATCTACACTCCTTCTAATCAAATAAAACATACCAATTCATAATGCCTCCAAGACTAATATTTACATATTATTTATTGCATGAATAATTTTCTTTAGAATTCTGAATGGGTTTCCTGGATTGCTGGTTACGGTTTTATTGGTTTAAGACGTGATTACACTGCAGACTGTCATTTGCTCATCAGAATTCATTTATATGAATGCTAGTAGATTAGTATAAACTAATTCTACAAAAATTCAAATTTATAAACTCATTCTCCTATTTTTCTGTAAAAAGCGTTTGTTCTAAAGCCTTTAGACTCTCAGAATCTTGGCCAAAACCTACTCTTAACCATACAAATAATCCTGTATCTTTTCTCATAATAAATTCTTGAATTTTTGAAGAATAATTATTGGTCAAAATAATTAATGGATAATAATCTTACGGGAAAAAATAGAAATATGTCTTATGAGGCCCACTCAGGCATATTTGAAGACGACAAACTTCTGAGAACCCTTAAAAGCGAGCCATTACATTGATTGCAATATGAAATACGCATTTATTAAGTGAGATTCACACTTCCGTCAGAAGATGCTGCATCAACTAGTAGGAGAAGTAATTGCTAAAACGCTGGTGCCATAAACACATACCTAGTCGGGCACAAGCTTCTGAGCAGAGCAAAGCCCATCCATTTAAGTGCTCACAGAAATATGGGAATGGTAACTATAGTAAATAAATGAACAAAAATAGTGGAAAAATGCTTTTTGTTTTATGCCTCTGACTACACTTGTGCATGATCAGTATCAGATTTCTGTTGTCAGACTTCCTTTCTCTACCGCAGTGTTGTCAGCCATATGATTCATGAGTCATATCTAGTCCTTTGTATACAGAGCTCGTTGAATATTCAGATCCTACAGAGTATAAATTATCAAGTAAATGAAATAATTTTTTTACCCTGTTTGCTGGAGGGGGAAGGGAAGGAAGGTAGGCTTTCCAAAGTTGAAATTAATTCAGTCCTTGCAGGGCTGCACCCCTGAGTCTGTCATGGCTTATTGTCCTGGAAACAATAGCTCCGAGAGGTGTAAAATGACCTGTTCTCCCTTATTCTTTTTGCTCATTGTTTTATGGTAGGAAGGTGGGAAAGAGGGATGGGTATGAAACCCAGGACCAACGCTGCTGTTTGCTGAAAGAAAGTATATGCAGTGGGGGAGGGCAGGGCTAGGAGAGACACGAAAACAAGTTGAAGGCAGGGGAAGGAGTATGGGAAAGAAAAGAAAGGAACAAGAGAAAAGCAGTGATATAATACTAAATCTTCCCCGTTAATGATGCTGAATTGTGACAATGGAGCATTAAAGAGATTTTCAAAATCAGTTAGCTCCATTTTGAGACAGCCTAGTTAAGTGTTTAATGATGCAGATAGCCCCCCTCTGGGATTTACTGAAGTCTCTAATTGCCTAATTCCTCCAGGAAAACTATTATGTATTTTCTGTTAATCCATATAAACACACTTCATGGATGTGTTCCACTGACACCAGTGGCTGGCTCTACTGTAAATGCTCGAAGTGTGTAGTCCAAAACAGTGAAACAGCCCACGACCATAACTGTAACGAAGGCTTTTCTCAAAACGAGCATCAGGCTACTACTTTCCCACAGCACTGTAAGAGGCTGTTTGCTGAGGCAGCAGAGAAGAGAAAAGGGGCAGCCAGGAAACGTACACAGAGGGGGGCAAAAAAGGTTGTAGGTGAGATAAACTGGAGCATATTTGCGATTATTCTTTTGTCCACCAGGAGTCCAGTCCCTTCTATAGCCCCAAGTAGGAAACAGGAAAAAAAGAAACATCTGGAAAAGGGATATTCTTTTACACAGGAGATATTAAAGAACTCTGTCTCAAAACATTTTTACTATTTCAATTGGTTAATTTAAATAATTGTGGTTGACAGCATCCCTTTAATTACATGGCCATTTGTAGGTGTGTATTTTATTATTTTTTGTTTTGTTTGCTATGGGAACAGACTTAGGCAATTGTTTATAAAGTGTCAGTCAGACTTTCCTTCTCTCCCCAAAGGAAAACTTTTGAACTTGCTTGGCTGAATACTTAAAAGTTTCCTGAAAATCAATGAAGAAAGACAAATTAATGACAACACTGTGGAAAGGACTTGGTCATTACGTACTACCTTCCTGGGCAAGTCATACTAAGATGGCTCAAGCTTATCTAACAGTCCACCAGTACCAGAGGCGAGGGTCCTGCTCTCCCTTCCTTTTCTGTCTGTAAGCCGCGTGTTGTCGCCTCTCACTTTTTGCCAGCTCTTGCACCTACAGGATGCCTCCATAAGCCCATCTGGTTGAGCTTGAATTTCAGTGGCAGTGTAGACCAATCTAACTGCTGCTTACAGACCTACTTGCTGTCCCTTTATTTGATATAAATTTAAATTCATATAATACATATTTATAAAGAGGAAAACTCTTTCCTTTCACTTCCCTTTCCCTGGGCAATGTGTTCCTGCCCCTCCCTTGTACCAGTCCTGGATGCTTTGTCATGTCCTTTTGTTGAGTCACTGCAACGTGATAAAGTGGTAGAAAATTAGCTCAGTGAAAAAAAAAAAAAAGTGAATAGTTTTCTATTTCCACCGATACTCTTGTACCAAGACAGCTCAGCAAAACAGCCGACGAGCAGAGGAGAGACTGCAAGGGAGAGGGTGGAAGGGTCTGAGTAGAGGAGAGGACAGGACAACTGCCACCCTTCGCTGCTAGTTTCGGAGCAGGGACAGGGGCATAGAGGGAGGCCTTCCTCCCTTGGCACTAGCAAGCTGCTAGCTCTGCTCAGCCACTCACCCATCTTATGTCACTTCACTTTTGGTCACTTGGTGGCAGCCAGCCAGGCCCCGGGCAGCGTGTGGGCAGCTCCCAGTTAGCCACAGTATGCGATTCTCTTGTCGTGTGGAAAGTATCATGCTGACCACGGGGGAGAGCGAGGTGGTTGTGATGGCAAAAGGAAATCCAGCTCCGTTTCGTCCACTGCTCACGCAGACACTTGTTTTAATATTAATCGTGCTGAACACAAACAATGAGGCCTGGCTCAACAGTAAGGAGTTTAGCAACCTAGAAATCAAAAAGCAGATGTGCTGTGAAGGGTACAGATGGGTATGACCCATGATCATATATTTATTTCTCTGAAATGCTAAGTTCATTTCCTGTACGTATTGTGGAAAAAAAAAAAAAAAAAAAAAAAAAAAAGAAAGAAAGTGGTTTTAAAGAGGAAGCCTACTTAAGAAAAAGTCCTGGCTTGGTGAACTGGAATGATGATAAAGCTGTATGAACTGTGTTAATCAAGAATCAGTAATACGGATGCCTGACCTTCACTGAAGTATACAGAAATTTCTGTCTAGTACCGAGTGATTAAATGATGCTGTTCTGCATCAAGCAACGATGAATACAAGGTTCTTCACAGGGAAGCAAAACATCAGGCAAACTGTAATTCACTCCACTGTGAGCAGTGTGCTCTACCAATACATGATGTAAGACTGAGAAAAATTATTTCCTGGCTCCAGTGAGGGAATGTTTGACATGATCCAAGACTGATAACACTGGAAAATTAGGGTTTTTTTTCCTCATATAACTGCACTTTCCTGGCCCTTTCTTTTGGTTGGCTCATGTTCTGTGTCAGCTTCCCAGAATGAAAGACTTTTTTCTTTCCTTCACTCAAATTAGAGCAAGAAGAAATGTTAAATAGGGTTAAAATACCACACTGATGGCCTTGCACAATGCTTATGCTTATTTTTTCAGTTTAAATTGTAAGATTTTGAGGCAGCCTCCCTTCAGTTTTGGAAGTATTCATTGATCAGGGAAGCATGGCCAATTCTGAAAACTTCTGGATTTTGGTTGCATTTTTAAGGAGAATTCTTGGTTTATACTGCTGGAATAAATGAAAATATCCATAGATTCTGATTTCTATCCAAAGCAATGAAGCTATATGGTAAGAAGCCAAAGTTAGAAGTTGAAAAACTATAAAAATATTCCAGACTCTATTTGATTAAGCCATTTTAGATCTTTGAGTTATAAACAACTGTGTTTCTAATGCTTCAAAACATGAAAAAAAAAAAAAAAAAGCCACCCTGATCAAGAGATATGGTTTTAACATGCAGTGGATAAGTGTAAATACAAAATTGATTCTGGTCTCCAGAGCTTGCCATGAAAAAGCTTTCCTACCTTTTTTGCATGCTTAAGTCACCTACTGCAGAGAAGTAGTATATGTTACACTTTGTTGGAAGGCTGTACAATAAATGACTAGTCATCTCAGTCTTTAAAAAGCAAGACTTAAGAGACACTTAAAAGCTTTTTGGACCTGCTTAAGTTGATCACATTGTTGTAATGAAAACCTCTCTTTATTTTTTTGATTCCTTAGAGAGTGCTTCTGATGTGCATTCTCATTCTCTCTTCCTGCCAACTTTTATGAAATGTAGTATTTCTAGGTTACCCAAAAACTGTTTCAAGGAAATTAAGTACTTTCACAAAATGAATAGTTGGTATTGGTGAAGACTCTAAAATGACGGCTCACTGTCCAAGCAGAGGTACAGGGAGAGATTACTTCTGAAAAACCGCAGAGAAAAAGGAGAAAAACATTAGGTCAGGAAAACAGGTATATTGTAGAAAACTCTTAGCATTATATGCTCTTGACATTGTAAACTGGCATATATGATGTATTGCAGTATCCAGCAAGTCTGGACCTGCAAGGCTACTTTCAGTGTCCCGCGTGACAGTGGCATTACCACTACTTTGTTTGAAATTTTTTTGTTTTTCCAAATTCGTCATGAAAGATATGGAAAATATGCCTAGAAGATGTGTCCATGGCAGTGCCTAGCTTTCTTTCCACCTGTAAGAATATCAGAAGATCTTTCAGTTCAATACCTGTCACTTCATCCCCCTTTTTTGGTTGGACGTAAAAAGCAATCGCTTTGGCAGCATAGGATGTGTGGAATTATGTCCAAAATGCTACAGTTTGCTAGCTTGTGTTTAGTTAATCACTTAAATACTTTGTCTGATAACAATTCCAGCATAGTCAAGCAGATTCTGCCACGCAGCATGGTAACAGATGTTCTATATATGTTAGGTGACGTGTCATCTCGGCAAACTAGCTTCCCTGTTGTTTTAAGACTTGCCCTTATGACACCTCCACACTGCAGACAGGGTAAGAGATAGCGGCTTTCAGTGGCAACAGCTCTTTCATTAGCATTTTCCTAATAAAAAGATAGTCTGTCCTTTTTTTTCAACTAAGTAATGTTGCTGCAACATATTCGTCTATCACATGACAACAACCTGAGTCACAAATAAGAAATCAGAAAAGTACATACCGTAACACACGATCCTACAAAGTTTTATGAAGAGAGAATATTTGTCCTACCTACAGTGTTTAAGATTTAATCTATTCAGTGCCTCAAACCAATTTTCATTACTGTTCTGAATAAACGATAACAAATGCTTTTAAGAATAATGCTGAATTGTGTGAAGTATTAGCTGTATAAAGTCTTTTTTGTAGGGGAGTTTTCAATTTGTTTTAAAAGTTGTTGATAGTGTGTTCATAATGCTTGCAAAAGGACATCAATAATACTCTAAATTCCAGTGCAATACTGGTACTGATTAGGGACTGGAACAGGCTATGATGTGAAAAGTACAATGTGTGGCACTGGATGGTCCTGTTAGAATCAAAGTAGATTCACCACTGAAAGTAAAAGTGTGTTTGTTCTCTGAGTTCGACTTTTAGAATTATTTTTCCAGGCACTCCTTAAATTCCTTTATGTATTTCTCTCAATTAATATGGCTGAAGTTCACTTCCCAGCCATAACATCTTAAAACCCAAGGGAAAGACTGTGGAGTAAGACAGCAGCTTGAACGAGGTGCTGGTATTGTTTACAAATGTTTTGCTTCTGAAGAGTGTTTCTGAAATTAGCCTGAGTGCTACCTGTGAAGATAAGCCAACAACGACATTTTTACATAAGCTGCTCTATTTGCTAATGTCTAAAATATTTTCTAATCTCAGGAGAGAATAGTGCTATTTGACATCATACAGTCATTAATACTGACAAAGCACTGAAGACAGATCTCCAGCAATATGCTAATAAAAACCCAATGAAGACTAAAAATGCTTGTCAGTGAACCACAGAATTTCTGTCAGCAGCCTTCTGCTGGCATATATCGATGCTGTATCATGAAGATAGAAAGGAAAGTTATTAGCTGTTTATAAAGAACATTTCAAAGAATAAAAAAATGCTGTGATAGTCTAAGTTATGAGATAGCAGGCAAACTGTTGACAACAGGCACTAGAAGAGGAGGAGGAGATGGGAAGGAATAATGCAGCAGCATCTATTATTACATGTGGGAAAAAGGATGCCAATGCTTTTGCACAAGAGATGATATCACAAACTGGTTTTACATCCTGCTGCCCACTTGCCAAAGGACTACTCCTTTACACCTTGTGTGGGGAGACACCCCTCCATATTTTTCCCACATGGCATTAACATTTCCAAAATGATTCCTGATCGTAGACTCAACCAAGAGAGTGTCTACCAGGCTACTCTGTATAATTCGGTTACCGGAGTAATTAATGTCCTCCAAGGAAGGCAGAGTATCCAGTGCTGGTCAATCTGTTCCATGGTTCCTTTGTTATCAGGTGCTGTTTATTGGATAAAGAATTAGCTTATCACATTAAATTAAAGGGATAATTATTCCATTCCAAAATTAGAAATGGAATTATGAAAAGAGAAAACACATTGCCTCTGTACGAGAACTCCGCTGCATCCTCACACTGGTTTTTTGGTGTCCCTGCTAGGACAACATCAGAGATGTGGGCTGATTGTAGTATATCTTAACTTTTCCCAGAAATTTTTTCAGTATGCTTTTGGGTGTTTTGAACTGAGGGTCGAGTCCCGCTGCGTGTCCCAAACCAGTCCATCCTCTGTCGGTTACGCAGCACCGCCAGCAAGTTGCAAACCTTTGTAAAAAGATGCGTCAAAGCGAGACCCTTGGGTAGCCCCGTGCACACCTGCTTATCTCGAGCAGTTCATAGAGAACATCCTAGGCAGAAACAACAGCAAGCAGCGTTGAGAGTGGTTCTGCCTTAGCTGCGGGCAGCCCCCCTCCCTGGGCGCTCTGCAGGTGACCCTGCCGCCCGGGCCGTTTCGCACCGTGTTTCTGGAGCAGCTTTTCCTTCGTGGCTCCTACCATTCTGGGATCAGCCTCGTGGAGTCCGGACAGAGCATGGGTCCGTACGGACAGCTCAGGGTTGGGGGACGTGCCCGTTTCTTCCAGGAACGTAACGGAGCGTACTAAAGCAGTGGAACGTTTGGATGTATGAGCCGAAGCAGGGACAGCCGCCTGCGGGCCCATCTCACCGGGGCAGCGGAGGACTTCGGGCAGGCGGGCCAGGAGCAACCCCTGGTCACGCTGCCTGACCGGGGAGCCGCGGAGGGGCAGCGCCGCGCCCAGCTGGATGGATGAGGGGCTGCAGCCCCGGCCCTCCGGCCTGACCGAAACACAAGCCCGGACACAAGCCCCGGCCGCGGCCGTGCCCAGCCCACGGGGGAGAGCCGGAGGCTG
>VZTL01006979.1:2733-16449 GCA_013400535.1 Scopus umbretta
GCATACCAGTTTTCAGTACAACTACTCAATTAACAATTCAGCAAAATAAAAATTTATTCTTTAGAAGAGCATCAATTATATTGTTTAGGCACTAAAAATGTCTCCCAAGAAAGAGATTTTTTTTTCCAGAAAATAAAGCAAGCTTTGATGGTTTCCTGCTTACTAGAAATTAGAAAAAATTATGACTACTGTCATACTCTTGGCCTAAACAAGATGTATTGATTATTAATATTTTCTCTTTTAAGGATAAAATCTCTGTTTCACTGTACCTAAGTTACAGCCTCCTCTCTACTACTGCCATTTGTCCAAGACAAAATGAAAAAAACGTGCAAACCGGCAGTAGTTAAAGCACTTTCTAAAAAGGAATCTGAAATCTTACTGCCAAGTATAGAAAGCAAGAAGTAAAAGACAAGAATATGAAAATCAAGGGTACACAGACTCATTTTGCATTCCTCTGCCAGAACACCTGGTGCACACAGGGCTGACCAGAGCCGATGAGGTGCAAGCATCAGTCAGAGAATCTCGTGCATTTGGTCGGTGCTCGCGCTGCTGTACCCTCCCATACAATGGGCTGACGGTTGCTTGGCCACACCAAATACACGGCTAAAAGCAAGACCTTCATCATGAAGGGAAAGTGCGAATAGATTGACATGTTAACCTTTATCTATTTAGCTTTAAACATCCTTGTTCCCAAATATAGTCCAGAAAATCATGAAATCAAAGTACCTGCTAAAGCAAGCACCCATCTTGCCTGCACTGTTCCTGTATCCTTTCTCTAGTTACACCTCTCATATTTTAGGAATGGACAACAAAAGTTAATGAATCCTCCTGCAATTGTTGGCATAACCTGCTCCCCAGCCAAAAAAACCCAGCAGCAAATCCTCATTAAAAATGATTTTGCATTGGTGTTTTTACTCATGAAGTTTTGATCATAATTCAATAGTTACTATATGATGACTTTAGTGAATGCTAATGTAAACTTAGTAATGTAAGTACTGACCGCAACTGTATGTGCAAAAATTGCTTAAGTTCTTAAAGCTGTAAGGATCTCCAGTATATCATACATTTAACGATATATTGGCTGATCTTGAGAACAGGGGAAAAAAAATCATATAAAGTTACTTAGTTTTAAAATGTTAATAACAACTAAATTGTGATTAAATTGTGATTTTATTTTAATACTATAATAAAAGAGTCTCTGATGTTTTTCCAAGCCAAAAATACTTTTTTTCCCACAACTTCCCTTAAGTGTTTTCTATTTAATATAACCTTGATGATGTGAATGTTTCTATGCTAACCTTGTAGACCTAGAGTCTTTGAGTCTGGCTGCATCCCAGACACTCTTAGGCAACACACCAAACATACGAAGCACAAGATTTTTGGAAATCACAGATGTCATGCTACAGCTTTTTTAGAGGCTTTGCTTTTGCCCAACTGCCATCTTAAGAGAAAGGATTTAAGGACAGCCACAAAGTAGCTGAAAATGGATATTGCATACACAAGATTTGCCAATGGCCTAAAAATTCAGTCTACTATATTATACAAATGTAAGAGATACAGTCTTCATACTGTCAAGCTAATTTTTGGAAGAGCTGATAGATTTTTATCAGGTAGCAGAGATTTTCAGTATATTTTCTACTTATTTTCAGGATATATATCTACAACAATGTGTAGGATGACAAAGCATTCTGCTGATGTAAGAATATGAAAACATCATTTCAAATGTATGGCAAATTGAAAAAAGGAAAGCTCTGGAAGAAGCTTTTACATATATTTTTTCACTAACAAAATTATATATGAAAGACTCATTCACACTTAAAAAAAAAAAAAAACACGTCTTCCTTCCACCACAGTATCACTACAGAGTAAATCAAAATACTGTACAAAATACTTTATAAGAACACAAGGCAAAGGCATAAGTGTCAGTAATTTATGAAAAAGTTCCTTTCCAGTTGTTAGTTTTATGCAACATTACCTAGAGATTGATATCTAAGTTATCATACTGATTTACTCTCCAAAACTGAAAGCAATACAGACTAGACAGGATGCATAATGAATTCACAAGCTGAGAAATTACAATCTCATTACCATTTTCCTAGTCTCTTCCCACACTGCATAGGATTGCTCTGATGGTAATGGGGACTCTACCCAAGGAGCCAAGAACCTGGCACTAAGGTTTCCTAGTATATAAGAGTGAAAGAACAAACTGGTGGCTGGACTTCTAAAACCTTTCTTTTCCCATAAAACATCTAAGAAAGCTGTCTCTAGGAGAAGACTTTCCTAATAAAATTGTAAATCATCCTCTTGGCTCCAACAGAGGTCACTTGAAAGGTTCTCAGCATCTCTCAGAAAAGCCTTACTCTACAGAAACTGTGTCATCTTTGACAAAGTGAGGCTAAGAAGCATGAATAAAGCAAGTCAGGATTTGAAGTGAGCAATAGATAACTTTTATTAGACTACCCAGTAAAACAGTAGTAGTAGTAGTAGTAATAATAATAACAACAACAACAATAATTTTTGGTGAACATAAGCCCTTCCCCAAGAGTGAAGCAAAACCCAGGCTTTTAATAGAATGTAGAACATTGCATAAGCAAAAATAATCCTCACTTCTAATTTTAAATGTCTATATAGAATTAAAGCAGGGATTTTTTTTTTTCCATTAGATAAATTTCATCTTGTAACACTTCATTAGTCCAAATAACAAACACATTATTGCAAGAGCGCACAAGAAAGCTTACGTAACAATAAAAACTTTTCCACAAGGGTTTCTACTTTTCCACACTAAAAGAACACAACGTGGGATCCCTCCTGCCTCGCCACAGAGAAGCACGTTTGTGCCAGGGCAGGACATCATTCTCCACCTCAACCATTTCACATCTTTTTGCAGAGCTCTTGGCCATAATTACACCTCATAGGAAAAACGATCTTAGAAATCACATTTCAAGTCCTCTCTCCTCCTTGCCTTGCTCTGACTCACTATAGATGGCAAGCAAGATAGGATTAACCAAAGAGGCTCAACTATATCTTGCAGTTGGGAGATAATCACCAATTACTGCTTCAGACAAATTTGATTTAGCCTTTCTGCAAAAGGAGAACTGTATGATGGGGAGCAAAAGGGGGAAGAGACCTTAGGATTTTGATAAACCTAACTGATTTTCTGCTACGAAAATCAGATTTTATACTTAAAGTGTTCTCTCCTGATTAATACCACTATATTCTCTAAAGAACTGCTGGCACCCATATCTCTTTTTCTAAGTATTTCTATAATAAAAATAATAATAAATGGTCATCACCGTAAAAGCTGAGTGCCTTACAAATTCTCAGAACGTAATAAATTACTTCCTTGTTTCATTGAAAGCCTTGTCTAAAGTGAGTTTCTCTGTAATTAGATGTATACACCACAAATAAGAAATACCCACTGATTTGCACCATTTGATAAGCACCTTGTTTCACAGTATAATTCATTTTCATCAAAAAAATCACTATTTCATTAATTCTACTTAAATTTGACATTTATTTTTATTACATATCTTCACATTATGAAGAACAAAAGGAAAAACAAGCAATATTTGGGATATTTTAACATCTGTTCTTCCTAAGATTTAAATTTAAATAAATCAGTGAAGCTTTAGTCGAAGACTTTACAGATCACTATTACAAGTCAGTTGTTCCAAATAACTTCCCAAAGCAGTCACGCTTACTTTCAGAGAAATTATGGATATCTCATCTTTGGGGCAACAGAGAAGTTGTGGATGCTGCATCATTGGAACTCTTCAAAGTCGGGTTCGATTGGGTTTTGAGCAACCTGATCTAATGAAAGGTGTCCCTGCCCACAGTAGAGGGGTTGGACTAGATGATCTTTGAAAGTCCTTTCCAACCCAAACCATGCCATGATTCTATGATTTTGTTTTATCACAATAGATTTTAAATTTCTATTACAGCAAGAGCCTGTCAAAGCCACTAGTTGTTCAGAATGATTGTGGAAGCCTACCAATCCAGTGATGACAGTAAGAGCAGCTCAATACTGTCCATCTACACTCCAGGACAGAAATTTGGCAAATTTGGGTCAGGAAAGACAAATAACAGCATATGTAAAAAATTTAGTAAAAGTAAATAAAACTTCCATTGTCCACAACAACGTTCATTTCATCTTCTCCAGGTTTATGAAGGTGTCTTCCAACGGTGAACTTGGCTATGCAAAAATAATCCTCCCAGGCACAACTGTTAGATACCTTCATCACCAATCATTGGACTAAAATTCCCTCAGAAACAATAAACAGTATTATAGTATTAATTGTCTCCTCCAAAACAAGCAAAAAAATAAGCAGCATGCTGTAAAGGAGAGCATATCACAGATAATGAGATTCCACAGGTGTACCTTTAAATTTTACGCTGCTCTGATGCAATACATATTTATCGAATTAGAGTAAAACCAGTAAATGGCAGCAGATTGACTGAATGAATGAGCTGGGAAGACCTGTATGCAGGCAAAGCTATCTTCCGATTCTAAAATAGTCTTTAATATACTACTGAATGTACTAATATACATACAAGGTATAAAAACCCATTATCATTTTCACCAGACACATAATTCCTATTTATGATACACAATGTTGTGTATCATCTGTAATCACCAATTTAGCTTATAAAAACCCTCAAGCAGTGGAACCAATAAATCATAGAATAGCTTAGAGCTATTAGAAAACATTAATTCTATTCTCAAAGCTAAATTACATTTCACAATTTCTATCAATGGGTTTGAATGGAACCTTGAAATGATTAATGTTTTATCAGAGATAGCACAGACAGCAAACACAGAGGCTGCCATTTAGAATTTAATGCTGGTACTGTGTTAGTGACCAAGTAAAAACTGATAGACTTATCACCAGTTCCAGCACTGTTGAGCGCAACAGACTGCAGAAGTAAACCATGGATTCATAATTAAGTCTGCAAGCTAGCAGGCTCAATATTTGGTGGTCGACACAAGGTAGTGCCAGTCACTGCTCCATAACAGTCACAATACACTTGTGCTAGGGAACAATTCACTCCTAATTGGGATCAGCGTAATTGAAATGTATGCATTTAACTCGGGTGTCTGAACCAAGGCTCCCTCTGCTGTCAAATGAACTTTTGGAAGAGGGCACTCGGAGCACTCCTAGGCAGTGTTCTCCATTTACTATGTGCTCATACTTCCAACATAAGAATAAAAACAATTAAGTCAAATAGTGTGACTGTTCCTGTTGATGCTTCCCACTCAAGAGCAAGGTTGCACAGAAGAGGATGTCAGACCTTTCTGTCCAGGCACCTGCTACAAGCTGAAAAAGCAGCATTTTAATACAGAAGTGAGGTATCAGTACCCCAGACCTGAGAATAATTACAGTAAAGTGACTGAAGAAGGCAGTAAAGCAAAGATCAGAACAATATCTACATCTTCTGATCTCTAGTATCATCATTTGACCTTTCCTAAATGTTGTATTTAAATACAGTGACTAAGCTCTACAGGGGATGGTAACATGACCAGCACAGAGAGAGTATAATAAATAGTCAGGAGTCACAAACAGCGGGGCTTCCTTGGAGGAAAGATGCAAAATTTAAACATGCAGAAATAGCAAGATAAGTGATCCCATATCACAGGATTAAAAAAAATAAATAAATAAAATCTATAAACCAGATCTGAAGTAAGCCACCTGAAGAGGAACAAGACATTTCCAAAGAACGAACGATCATTTGCTACAAGCCCCCGTAAAGCATCTAACAATGATGCAAGTGGTGCCTGTTTCCCAAACTTTAGAATACACTATGGAGGATCCATCTTTATAACTAAAGAGACTACCAGTTAGTCCATTTAAGGCAAATACCGGTAAATGTTTATGTATATGTATAATGCATATAAAGAGAGAAAACATGATATTGTGGCAAAGGTAATGGGTAACACTATTGTTAGGAATGAAAAAGTGTATTTTGTTTACATTCAAAATGCTTTCTTCCTTCTCTACTTCAAAAAGAAAACTGAATTTTCTGTAGCAATAAATTATGTATTATCCCAAAATCATCTGGTAATATTTTTCCTGAAGAAAAAGAAACAAAAAGAGACACATATCTAATAGATTTTTATCATTAATTTCTCACATACAAGCAACTGGTACCTGTATTACCTGTATAAGTATCTCTTCAAAATCAGTAGTACATTTTGATGTTCAGTTCCTCTCCCTACGGAAGGATTTCTTTACATGGAAGTACAGAATGGGCTTTGTTTAGTTTTGTGTTCGCCTAAAACTGCCATTATTTTTAGTTGTGCTATATTTTCAGTAAAATTTCTATTAACTTTTTCTCCCTTCAGCAGAATTAGAGATTGAATCTTGTCACTTCCCTAAAGCAAAAAGTGAACTGTTCTCAACAAAAGGATTTCATATATAGTGCAAAAGACCTTGTTAGAAAAGAAAAATAAATTAGGAGAGAGAATAATCTTGGAAATCATCTTCCTTTTTAAAACAACACTAAGCTGAGTTGACCTTCCTACTTCTAAAATTCCTTTTCCAAAGGACTACTTAAGAAACCTTATGAGAGAACTGCTAGGGGAAATGGTACCAATGAAGTTCGGTTTGACTGTGTTAATTAACAGCAAGTTTGACTAATTGCTATCACAAACTGGTAGGAAAAGTTGGTTTTTCATTTCTTTGCATCTTCTAATCGGAGATAGATCTGGTTGATATGGCTTAGTCAGCTGTGAATTGTATTTTAATCAAATAGGTTCTAGCATTTCGCTGCAAGACACTTTTTTGAAAAGTTAAGACCTCTACTGAACATGGAAGGATCTCTTTTGCCCTTGTAAAGTGCCAGCATTACAGGTCACAAATCAAAAAAAAACCCCAAACTGAAGAGGTATGCTACTTCTTAAGATTCCTTCTGAATGCCAAGCCCTCCCGAGAACAAGAAGTCTGCACCTGAGATGCTCTTGGTGCAACTATGTATTTCTGTTCAATCAGACCACTATCAAAAATGTATTGATAAAAGGATTATACTGGTAAAAACAATTCTTTGTGATTGACTACTTTGTTCACCAACTCCTTGGCTAAGAGCCATCCCCTTATAAATGATTTTGGTAAGAAAAAAAGTCTACCATCTTCTGTAGTTGCAGAGGGCTTAGAAGACATGCAGTAGCAGGAATCTAAGAGTTTGTTTTCCATTACAGGAAAATTAATAGGTAAGCCAAAGATTCATAAACAATAATTTTCATCCATATTTGCTAGTTTGAACAAGGTAATCACTCTAAATAGAGAAAGGGGAGGAGAAAAGTATAATGCCTTTTGCAAATGAAGGGTTTTGTGAAATTACTCTATTGCTGCTCTTTCTCACAGCTGTGTGAGAAAACCAAGATTCATTTCTTTTAACTTTTTCTTATTGTTTACTTCCACTACTCCCTTCCCTCATGTCTTTTTTCTTCTTTCATTACCCAGTTTCCTTCCCTAGTCAAACACACATCCAGACTGCCAGCACACTTTCCTTCCTACCCTTGTTCCAGCACATCTGTCATTTCAGAGTCGCTGGGTAGGAAAAAGTGGTGTGAGTCAGTGTATTTCAGCCCCGAACCAGCCCTTCCAGTGCCCACTGTCCACAGTTTATGTCCTGTATTGCTAAAACTGCCAGTTGTCTCCAGCCTAAATAAATATCTGGACAATAGAGCTGTTGTTAAAACCTGACCTCTCCAATCCCCTTTGGTAGCGTGTTAATACAGAAGCTCAGGCTTCAATTGTTTAAGCTTAATTTAATGGGAACAATTCCCACAAAGCATTTTTATTAAGAAAACCAAAATTTTTTCTCCTAATATGTAGTTCTGCAGGTTTGGCCTCTTTTTTCCAGTCCTCTAAGATTAGACTGAAGTGCTTATTGCAGTTTACCTCTTTGAACTCAGAAGGTTTCTTCACCTACTTCCTTAGCCTATTCTCTATACCAGAAGGACTGATAGCAACTCCCACAGCATCTTTGAAGGGGACAGTAAAAATCAAGTCATGACTGAAATAGCGACCCCCTGTCAGATCACATATGAGTTTTCTAAATAAATGATAACCATCTCTGAAGACCAGAATATCTCTTCTGGTCATAAAAATCAAAGCCTAACCAAGAGACAACACAGACTTTTCATTTCAGCATTATGATTCCTTTTATAAAAGGACTTGTTGCCATTTGTACCAGTATGTCTCATCTAAGTATCATTTTGAATAGCTGCACTGTGTTTGGCATACTAAGCCTTTCTGATTTACGCTAGTCATATTAATGTTAAAGTAAAAAACCCAAGCGGAAAAGTCACATTTCTTTTGTTCAGGAAATAAAACTGCCTTCAGCAATAGTCAATCCATATAGATTACTTAAGTGGAAACCTAACTGTAATCTTGTTTTACTGTATCTCCTAGCTCCCAGGGAACAGTAAGACTGACAGTTCTTATAAGAATTTAAGAGACAAAAGCAAATGTTCTAACAAAAGTTAGAACATGCATGTCTACATGTGTATATATAAGTACAACATAGATAGCTACATGTTATACAGGCACTATTATCACCTATTTAAAGATGAAGGGGAAACTGTGTAACATATATAGGAACTGAATGATACAAAAGAGGTTTCATTGTACACACGTCTGTATAGCTCAGTTAAGGCTGTTCTTGCAATAACAAGGATTTCCTTAGAGTTTCAAAAGGCCCAAAGGAAACAGACAGTGTAAGTTCAAATACAAGGCAAAATTAACAATTAAAAAAAATTCATAAAACATATTTAAAGATAAGGAGTAAGGAAATGGTAAGTTCTTTTCCATCCAATTTTATAAAAAGGAAGTAGACTAGAGACATCTGTAATGCCAAAAAATTAAACAGATGTATGAATAACATCAGTAACTCACAGGTCATAACAGGATGCCAGAAAAAATTTTTTTTTCTTTCTTTCTTTCCCCCCACAAGTAGGATTCAGCAACAATATGTAATGAGTCCTTGGTCAAATTATTATTTTGACTAGTAATACCATAACTTCCTAACAATCCAAAATTTACATAAGGTAGTGCTAAGAAGAGTTTGAGACACATCCCTCAATGATCTGGTCTTCTTCAGTGAGGATAAAATGGAAGAAAGAAGCGTTTTATCTTCTGATAAAGTGGCTTTACTCCCCTCCTTTTCAAAATCCTCAAAAACTAACTGCATACAACATTAGCAACACCTCTACAAGCCTGGAAGCCTGGGAAAGTGCCAAGAAGGATCCAGTTCCTATTGCAATCATCTCATCCCACTCAAACCCAGACTCAGCAAAGCATTTAATACTCAAGGTTAAATTTCACTTTAAATAGTCACAATGAAATGAGTGTAACTGTTCCCCATCCAAGTCCTTTACTGAATTGTGTCTACAGGGAGGAAACCACCTATTTTATGGATACGGAAAAGTGTGGAAATCTTCTTTAAAACAAAGAAGACAGCAGGACTTGAGCACAGGAACTGCCCATCGTTCAGAGGTATCCTCCAAAAGCATCCACCATTGCATAAGAAATAGAAGCCGTAGAAGGACCCAAGTGTCAGATAATAATACTAAACTATGGTTATAAAGTTCATATTCTCATTAATTTTTAGCAAAATTAAAGCTGCTAAGGCTTAATAACATATGTTTTAATTATATTTGGTTGGGAAAGTAACAGTGTCTCACCACAGTTGGATAAATAATACTCATTGCACATTTGCTTAGAAGAGACAATTTTTCTGTGTGGTTGTACGTTGAACAAATGATGGTTTTAAGCACCGTGATGATTTTTTGTTTCCATCTTGTACTGTAACCTCCCTCAGCTGTGCAACCCACACCTCTGACCCACTCGGTGGCTCAAGAATGGGGAAAAAACCCCAAATTTCCCCCTAGTTAAAGCTCTGGTACTGACACTGCAGCATTTGAGGCACAAGCAATTTAGAGTGACTCTTCCCCTTCAACATCAGCCAAAAAATGAGACTGTTTTGACGAGTTTCAGAGGTTGTGTGAAACTACTCACTCCCAAGGAGAGCTGGGAGACGTGGCAGGTATGGTACTATGACACACAGCACAGTATTTACATTTTCATACAGATATCAGATAAATGAAAATAACCCATTTAAAAGATGTTTCTGTTACCTGTTTCCAACCCTGAGGAAGGCAAAAATACATGGTCTTTCTTAATATGATTGTTTAGGGGGGAAAAAAATATCCACATGCTTTGTATTTTTTAATTATGATGATGCTTAAGAAATATATTTTCATTGTTGAGACTCAAATGGTGGAGTAACAGGGGGTACCACGGCCTGCCTGAGGCCGCAAACAGAGGGTGTTTACTGAGGGCCCCTGGGAGTCACCCTGCACCCACACCTGAGCGCTGCCTGCTGGGGTGGCAGCACCCTGAGGACCTGTGGCGAATCGGGCTCAAAAATGCTTCCTCCAAGCAGAAGAACTGGACTCCTAACCACGTTTTTGCTTGTGGGTCACTCAACTGAAGCTTGCACAGCAAGTAACGTAGGCCTGAAGACCACAGAGCAGGATCTGAACGTAGAGGCCATGAGCAAGGCACCGCGCCTGCGGCAGCCAGGCCCGCCTGTGATGGATGGGGAAAGACCCCTGACACTGCTAGTCAGAGCTTCCTTGCTTTTATCCATTTATTGGCTTGACTCAGTATTATCTGAGAGCACGTTTGAATTTCATTTCCTTCGGTTTTAACACGCACATCTTCTAAAAGAAAATCACATTTAGAAAAAGCCCGCTGTATCTGGCGCTCGCAGATAAAATCTCAGCCAAGCGCACAAGACGGCTCTATTCGTGACACCACGGCTTTCCACCCCCCAACGTCAGTACAATCTCCCTGCAAGTGCCTGATACGCTCCCAACCCCAGCCTAGCTCCCGCCGAACCCAGGCAAGGTCAATAAACCACCTTCTCGAAGTAATACCCTGCCCAGGCAGGAAGCCCCGGGGCGGCAGAGCCCTCGTTAGCGGAGCGCCCCCCTGGCCCGCAGCGTATTTAAAGATCTTCTGGGGTATACTCCATTACCCCCAAGAGGATCAAAGCACAGACACCCAACCAAGCAGTATCTAATAAAAGCAATGGTCAAGAGTCAGAAACAGCAGCAGAGAGAAAAGTCACCCAAAACACCATTCTGCACGCAGGCAGAAATCCACTCATATGCTTACGTTTTTTATGCTTTCGTATAGTTGCCAAGTATGCACTCCTTTTTCCTTACTAAAAGAAGAAATATTTAAGCTTATTACATTTCTAGTTGTCAGAATATACAACAGAATATTCTGGAATACAGATTTAGGCCCCTACACAAAACAACCTGAGCATACATACTCCAAAACATTTTGTTTCATTAAGCCTCAAAGAGAAGCATTTGTACAATCCATTCTAGACAAAAATTCAAAGATACCATGTGAAAGAAGTCAAGTTAAGACCTGTCAGCTCATGCTGAGAAAGCTGAAACAGAGGCGATTCTCTTATTACATACTGTATTAAATATTTTCTTCCTCTGATTTTTAAAGACCTGCCAAAGCAATTTTTTTTGTTAGCAATACCCTACTATAAATTACCTACCACATATTTAAAAGATATATACACACACGACTTAGGTTTTCCATAAATCTCTACTGTTCCAGATTTTTTTAGTTTTAATGTCTCACACAATAGACAGACCATTTTTCCATTGCTGTACAACCTCAAATATAATAAGTCTTTATGGCCTGAAATATGAGCTCTTAACAACATCTGTGCAGTTAGAAAATACAACTCAGCTTCCTAATCACTGTAGGGAATAAGAGTCTTTTTTCAAAAGTACTACCTATTGTAAATACATGTTAGTGGCACAATGTTAAAATGATTATATTTTTATTTAATTACAATCCACTCTACATGGCAGTTCACGTAGCCTAGATCACAATTAATCTTGATTAGCGAAACCTGCAGCATAGTACTGCTCAGAGTAATCAGGATGATTACACAACATATGATCTTTATGGTTCTGTTTTGTCTCCACAGTGGTTATCAGATACTTACCAATTTTCTAGCCCGGAAGAAAGTTTAGACAGGATGGCAACACGGGAACCAGCAAATCTGAATGCATTTGACTTTGGCTGCAGAAAAGCCATGACAACCAAACAGATTCATCTTGCAGGGTTTTTGATTTTTACATTTTTTGAAAAACTGAGTTCAAAACAGCTAAATATTTCAGAATAAATCCTCTGTTAAAATGAAGACGAGTAAAAATACAATGATCAGCTATCTGCCATAAACTGCCTGCACTGAAGGAACCTATAGAAATTGATTCTTTATAGAGAAGAGCAAGTTTTAGTACCCTGTTTAATTAGTTTATAAACTTTCCCCAAAGGATCATCAGTTTGTTAGGGGCATGTTCATTTTATTTTCCTCTTCTGCCAAGCACAGCAGACACTTTTACTAATAATGGCTCAAAGTGATGCTCATGACAGCAGAGCAGAAAAAAAGAAACAAACCTTTTCAAAGGAAAGGAAGGGAGGGCAGAGACTAGGACTGGGTAATAAAGGGTCCCAGGCAAGAAGGATGAGGAACTGGAACCATACAGATGAAGAACACGAGACAACAGCAAGGCAAGATGGAAGAGGCTGGAAGGGAGCAAGTGAAATTAAATGCAATTCAGTAGAAAGGGGCAGAAAAGTCTTCACCAGCCAACACTCATGCTCTCCCACAGTCAATATGGGAGACAATGGGACATATTGACTATAGAGGAGCATGAGTGTTGGCTGGTGAAGACTTTTCTGCCAATGAAAACACCCCTCATGTACAGCACTGGTTAGACATGTGGATTATCTCCTGCTTACCTGCATGCAAAGTGAGAGGGAGGGAAATACCCTGCTTCTATGCATTACGGCATTAGGAGAGGTTTGGGCAGCAGAACTGAACTCTCAATAACCAGCTGAAGCCAAATGTGGTTTCCTGTGCGCATTTCACAGCCACAAGAAACTACACCCAAGAAGGAAAAGACTTACAAACTACTATATGGAAATTAAAAACCTACACCTAGAGCTTTAATTCTAGCATTGCTTCACAGGGAGTGCTTCATTTGGTTACTTTATTATTATTTTAATCATATTTTGTAATTATTAACATTCTACTTGACCACCTATGGATTATTTACACATGCAGGTAGACTTTTGAGACTGTGTTAAGGAGGCAAACAATAAAATCAATAGTGAAATACTAATTTTGCCAAAGTCTGAAGTTTTCAGGTGTATATACACATCTATACATACACATCATATATTATGAAAGGTAAGTAGAAACACCTGTTCTTGCAATTCGAGAATAAATATTGAATGATCTATATTCTTTTGTACCTATATTCCAAATTCCCTTTATAAGCAGTATTTTCCCCAAGAACAATTTATATCCTAGATGTGAATGTATCAATAAAATTCTGCAATCTTTTTGAATATGGCCTGACAATAAAACAGTATTATAAGCATCTTCTTTCCTGCCCTTAGCTAAACCTCAGAACTTCAGTAGGACATTTCTGCATTTATGATCTGATCAGTGGGGTCAAAGAGAGCCACTGACCATGAAATGGAAAGAAACATTTCCGTGGTTATATAATGACACCTTAACACGGCTTCTCGTTAATCAATTACTGCCATTAGCAAGCCTCTGAAGAAGGAAGATTTGCAGCGATTCTGCAATTAGGCAGCTAACTACAGCTGT
>VZTL01006979.1:25944-38009 GCA_013400535.1 Scopus umbretta
AAAAAAAAATTATCTCCTGTGCTTCTGTGAAGATACTCCTTCCTAAAGAGCAGGTTCATCAGAAAAACTTTTAGAAAGGTCTAGCCTCAATCAACTACCTTCATCCCTGCCTCACACAGTTGAGCTATGGTTCAACTATTTTGGTTTGAATAAACAGTGGCTTTGTTATTAAACCTCTTTAATATGAAATAGGGAGAATCATAGAATCATAGAATTAATAATATAGGCACAGGCTTATACAGACACTCGTGTGAACTATGTGTTCACTAGGATAGCCCTGCTCTGTGCTTATGTGCGTTCTAGGCTCACTTAAAGTCTCTTGCTCTGTCGTGTCTTTAAACTCTTGCACTTTTCAAGGGTCTAAATCCATCAGTGATTCAGGTGCAGATTTCTGCAAGAGAATATTGTCAATATGAAAACCACATTTAAATTTAAAGATTGTAATTGTGTAAGTAATAAAAAGGATTAAAAATTATTTAAGCTGGAAGGATATTTTTGGTGCATTTAGTTTGACTGGCTTTGAATAAAACACATCATGTCTCTGTGTACGCGTTCTTCTGGCATTGGAACAGGCTGCCCAGGGAAGTAGTGGAGTCCCCATCCCTGGAGGTGTTCAAAAACCATGTGGATGTGACACTCCAGGACATGGTTTAGTAGACATGGTGGTGTTGGGTTGATGGTTGGACTAGATGATCTCAGAGGTCTTTTCCAACCTTAATGATTCTGTGATTCTANCAGCCCACACCTCCTTCTTACGTACGTCATGGCAGGTGACTGCACTTGTGAATACAGAATGGGAAGAAAGAGCTCACTCACTCATTTCTGCCACCAGAAAACAACACACATTTTGGATTTATCAATGTTTACCAATAACAAGTTTTTATCAGTGCTTACAAGAGCCATTTAATCCAAATGTGCACTTCGTATGCCACCCTGATTTCATTTAAATAATAGCCAGTCAAATACAGAATATTAAACCATTAGACCAACACAAATAGCTTAATATTTAATTCTCTATATTGCTTTTGAGTTTATATGCATAAAACTGGACTAGTTAAAACTCCATCTCAAATTGCACTATACACCATCTTACCAAACAAGGAATTTGCATATTGTGCCACTAAACACTAATCCTTCCCTAAGAGACTTCCAAAACACCCCGTTGATTTAGACACAATGGCTCCCGAGGCCATGCTACAATATCAAAGCTACCAGACATCACCTCTTCTGTGCCCTACAGGTCTAAGCCATGAAGACTCATGGGACTCTGGATTTTATCATCTGACATAGTCGAGCAAAGTCTCTTTTTATGACTAGAAAAAAATCTTTTTTTTCTTTTTTTAATCTTAAATACTAGAATAATTTTGAGGTAAGGAATAGAGTGATGGCTGGAGTAGTCCCAAGCTGAGGAAGAGTCACAAACTGACACTTTCTAAACAGTATGGCAAAATAAAGATACACATCAAATCGGAGCTGAACCAGGACTCATTCAAGTCCTAACTAAAATTTCAGTTTTTCCAGTCTTCAAAATTTCACACAACTCTTGTGATTTTAATCCAGAATTTCATGATACTGGTTTTCGCTTAAACCCCAAATGCTTCCCATTTTCAAAGACACGTTCTCATGCAGTATCACAAGATTGGTACTCTCATGACCAACATTCCCAAGGATTCTTAAAAGGTAACCTCTTGAATCTTCAGCACTCAAATCAGGATCTTTGAGCATTAAGGGAGAGCAGAACTGAAGCCACCGTGATCCAGCACAGAATTAAAGAACAGATTTAACCTTCATATCTTTAAGGAGAACTAAGGCTGTAAGTCAACAAACAGCAAGTTCCTCCCATGATTTCTGTACAGACCCATGGCAAGCTGTGTGGTTCTGACACTTCTACATCTGACATTAAATACAAGGCTGCGGCTGCAAACCAATCCTTAATGTACCCTATTGTGACCATTTAATATAAATTGTATAATATAAAATGGTACCATATCAATTCGTATGTACCATATACAATTCGTACGTATATCAGATGTAATTCTTCAACTGCTGACTCAACAGCAAGATGGTAACTTACAAATATGGTATGGTATTTTACAGTTACTATAAAACCACAATATGATTTCCATATTTTTATGGTTCTAAATAAAACTCAGATTTGTTTTGAACAAATGTAAATGATGCTCCCACAGGAAAACGCATCTTTAGTTTTTAGAACATTCCGTAACATACAATATGTATAGAGAGTTTATTTAGCTTCAGAGACATATTTTGACATCACAAAACTTCCTCTTTGGCAGTTCTGAGTGACTGGAATTACTTATTTACTTGGAATTAACATAATAACTTAACCAGATGGTATGAGAGTTACAGTTGATTAGATCAATGACAATAATGCCACCAGGTCTGAGCATCTGACCTTGGCAAAACAAATATTGCAATATTTACAGAAAGAGGCAGACAAATCTGTAAAGAATGGCTGTTGGTAAATTGTATGAACACAGAGCTCCTCATTAAAAGAGTATGTTACTAGAGAAACTGAATGTTATCTTGTCATCTATTCTATAAAGATGCCTCTGTTCTGAAAAATATTTTTAATATGCATTCCAGACAGAATTCATTTACATATATGTACTAATTTTCTCTTTTACTGGTTCATTTTTAGATTTAATAGACACTTAGATAATTTAAATTTTATATAGTCCACTAAACAGAATGTAGGTCATGCACTGATTTTAACATTTTTATAAACCAAAATTACAGCCAGGTAATATAAATGCATATTTTTATTTATTGCAAATAGTTAAAAAAACATACTTCATTAATGCATTTTTACCCTAAAGCTTTTTTGAATGTCCAAATAATTTCCCAATTGCATCTCAGAATTAAACTCTTCAGTTTTCCTCTCTGTACCCCAGGGCTTTACTGTACAACACAACATATTTTTATATGGTTAAATGCTACTGATGCTGCAAAATGTTATTCCTTATTGAAAATGGTCATTAATATCACTTCATACCTCAGAGAGTATGGTAGCAATTTGGTAATAAAGCACACGATTATCATCGTCTTCTAATAACCTGAAAGTTTTGTAATCCTAGGGTCCTAAATGTGTTATGGAATATTATTAGAACAAGCACATTCTGGTCATTATTTAGATGGGAACATTTCCCATGTGTCTCATTCTTCATTCAGTAATTGCACGCTCCTGCTATAATTAAATTTGCCCAGTTTAAATTGTCCATAATATTGTAAGGTTCATTTTCTGGTCCTGTGGGACACATCATTGACTCCATTTTGGGCATAACATACTTTTTAATGACATATTTTAAATTGTTTATTTTTATTTAAGTGACTGTCTAGAATAATAACTTGAAATATCCTGAATTAGATAAAACAGTTTAAAGTGGGGGAAGTGAAAAAAGCTTCCTGAATATGTAAAACAAGAGTGAAATGTTTTTCCCCCCTTTGAAGTGACTTTACCTACTTTTCAGCAGTAAAAAGACAGTTCACTGTCTTCCAGGGAAAGATATTGCTTTGAGATGAGCAGCATTTACTGGAGACAGCCAGATTCATAGGAGCATAAATGCCGTCTCTGAGGCTTGGCCAGGAGCCTCGCTACCAGAGACACATCTGCACGCAGAAGACACCCACTTCACTCCCTTAAATCAAGACCAAGGTACTTAATATAGCAAAATAAAACCCAAGTGAATTTCTTAAATTAAAAGAAAACACTAAGGCTGCAATGCAGTGTATTTAAACAAACACCTAACCATGCCCACATGTGAACTGTTAGCTGTTAATAAAAATTCAAACATGTATATATTTGCAAAATATATAGTTTGCAAAACTGTTGTCATTTAACAGCATAAACATCAGCAGTGGCATGATCTGATCAGTCTATGAGGCACCTCTGTCCTGCCCTGCCAGAGCTCGGAGAAGAGCACCGGACAGAAGCTCACTGCTTCCACTTCCCAGATGAAAACAAGTGTTAAGCCATTTTCCTCTCATCTAAATAAATGTCCACATACAAGTCTCATAAGGGATCTGCACTGGGTTTTGTGCACAAATTAACTGCAAAACCTGCACACATCAGATAAATCGTGGGAAACCCATAAGCAAACTGTATCCCGACAAACCTAACAAGTGAGACAGCTCAACCACTTGGAACCCCAGCCAAACTGTGCAATACAAGCCAAGGGTACAAACTACCAGAAAATCAAAACTGAAGAATGGCATCTGGGTTCACTGGCTGTTGTGATAACATAAGGAAGAAAAGTGTATTTGTATTTAGAAAAATAATAACACTGAAAGCGTATTGCAAGGCAATGTGAGATAGATATAAGCCTGGATGGTGGTATATATCCGTGAAACAGATAAAATGCTGTAAGAAATAAAGCTCTAGAAGGGAGATCCCTTAAAAGCAAATGCTGCGCTGCATGGAACACAAGTCATTGAAATGGAAAACAAACTATTCCTTGTGTGTCCTGCAAACATCTCTGGTGTTTTAAAATGCACAGAAAGAGAAGATTCAGCAGAATTATTTTGCACTACATTTCTGCTACACCATAGATAACAAAAACATTTCAGGGGTCAAATGAACTCCTAAGAGAATGAAAAATTTTCTTGAGCTACCTGCCAATAATTTGATAGGGACAGCTTTTATCATCTGAAAAGTCCACCTTGTGTACAAACAGTAATCACTTTGTTCAAAAATATTAAAATGTTATGGAAGAGACTATAGTCAAGCACTCAAAAGTCCTTATAGTTGTGGCATTTCCTGCACGTTGTTAATATTTTGCATTCCCGCTTGCAGCTGATACTAGATATCCACCAAAAAAAACTGATTAGAGAGCCTATGTTTAGGCACACATCGATGAACAAAAGCTGAACAGAAATCCCCAAACACAACACTTACACAAACATCAGAACGTTTCCCTCTTTCTGTGATGTGTTACTGCACAGCTGCGGTGGGAAGTACTATGTCACACCACCACACTCGCAGACAATTAATTTTAAACTTTCACAAGTCTGCAGCTTCACTGGTTTGCACCAAGTACAATCTTGGAATTCAAGCAACAAATTTGCACTTGATGGCAGTCATGCTCAGCAAGTATGAGGTACAAGGTCCAGCAAGTACCTTGCTGTTCCGCAGACAACTAATTTAGAAGTAAAGTAGCATTTTTTGCTTTTTACACTGGCTGATTACCAAGATAGACATGCTATGGAGTTACCTTTCCAATGATACTGTTATCACCCCCAATCACTCAGAATTAGTAGCCTTTCTCCTCCAAAAATTACAAACATTCTAATTCTTTTTTTCTTAATTTCAGATTCAAAACAGATTCATACATCTGCTATGTCCCCAGTGGTTGGAACAAGTGGAGAGGTAGAAAGAAGCAATTCAGAAATTAATAAAGGGTATCGAGCCTCCACTGGAAAACGTCTAGGTGTCCACAAATCAAGAAGGTTGAAGAGCCCTACCTTGTAACAGCATCTTCCTGAAGACAAAATAGAACTTTGAATTTTCCAGTAATGATCTCACTTCAATAGCTTAGATCATACTGTAATGCGTTGCAAAAGCTTGGAGCATTATAATGTGTGTTCCTTCTACAGAAGTTAATCATATTTTAATCCTTTAAGACAAAACAGATACACTAGTATTACAAATTAGCAGGACAGATTCTCCCTAAACATAGTTTAAAAATAACAGAAAGATTTCCCAAATGCCTGGGGAAAAAAAAGATCCAACAGTCACAGTCATTTGTTTGCATTTGCAATACACTTTTTATTGTCAATTGAACAAACGCTAAAAAGTGCATGCCATAAAAATGTACCTACAGTTATTTTATCCATCTTCATTTATAGTGACTTACATATCTGTAAATAAGTTACAGATTTTGCAATGTTTTAATAGAATGTAAAAATAAATGTTAGTGAATTCAGATCTTTTATTTGCTTAACATTTACTAATTTTCACCAATGCCAAATAAAGACCAGCTTTTCCATAGGTAGGTCAAAAAAGGAAAAAAAAGTATCTCACTAAAAGACATACAGGTGAAAATAATGTTTCATCTAGCTTTCTGCGTAATAGCAAAACACTGCTGCTACCAATTTTAATCTTTCAGAATTTTTTCTGAAACCTAAAAATAAAAACAAGTGGTTGCCCAGCCTCAGGGGGGTGGGGGGGAAAGGGATCAGAAAAAGTTCATGAGTGTAATTAAGGAGATTGAACACAAGAGGTAGCTAGTGTCTCCATGTTCTTACATACTACTCTGAAGCAGGAAAGAGACCAGAAGGGCAAACAAGCCGGCGAGGAAAGACATGTTTTTAAAAACGAGGTGGAAAAACGGAAGTTTTCCGGGCTCAAAGCACTCGCAGAGAGCGATGAGTGGGTTACTCTAGTTGTACCGCCATGGAAAACACCTTGTTCGCTCTGAGCCATTCCATAACAAAGCCCCAAGTCCACACAGAAAAGTTTCTTTCCATCCAGGCTGCTGCTTTTTCTCCCCAGTAAAAAAGAATGCCATCTCCTTCACACATAAGCCCGGTATTTTCTTGAGGATGATTATAACTGACCTTAATTCTAGGCCCTTTTCATAGGATAAATATACCTTTTTGAAAGCACAATAATATTGCTACTGAAGATATAATTATCAACACACAAGTTTTCATACTTGTTTTCAAGTATGTTAATTAAAATCTGGCACAGTAGCAGAAAAAAAATCAGCTAAAAGGAGAACGATGTGCATAACATATCAACTAGACTATAATTATTACCTCTTCTTGATAAAGATGTTCAGAAAATTGATGCTTCAATACTGCGCCTCTAATCATTTTAATCTTCCTTTAATACAATGGACAAATCCATCAAAATCCAAAGGGATTCGGTTACTGTTATGTTTCTAAAAGCGCACACCGGGAACTTCCAAATGCTACCTAATGACAATAATTAAACACCTGCCTATGATGACCTGTACCTGCCTGCGGTTCATTCTCAAATAGTTTCCCCCATTAATTACACACCTGCGGAGAACAGAAAGAGACCAGCCCTTAGGAACATCCCCCCGGGGCCGCACCGGCTGCGGGCTCCCTGGCAGCACGCTCACGCTCAGCTTTCAAACCAGGTGCCACAGAAGAGCTGTGAGGGCGCTGAGCCTCTGCTCACCTGCCCGAAGGAAATACGCTGCGAAAAAGGGGCACGGATAAAGAACTTTTGGCCTTGCCTAAAAGCCACAGACCACCCTAATGTTCCCACCATTTATAGGCGTTACCTGTTGTTTAAACCCCAAAGTATCAGAAAATAATGACCAAGATCTTGCAAAAATGACATTTTGTCTTTTGCAATACTAACCGGGGGGGGAAAAAAAAAAATCAGTATGTTACCGTCACAGGTACAGTTCCTAACTCAACCAACATACAGCTGCAGGTGAATTTTAGACAAGGAAGCTCTCACAAACACTAACAGAACTGAAGCTCTCTACTCAAATAAGATGCAACATTCCTCTGTATGTGTATACAGACATACACAAACATACATGCATGCGTTTCAGATTAAGATCTGCTCTTTGGGGTTGCATCATTAATACAGCAGGCATGCCCCAGCAATGGCAGGATCCTAGTTTCAGTTAACATTCCTCAGATGAATGAATGCACTAAACATAAAAGATCAAATTATGAATTACCAGTTAATATTTACCACAAAGACAGTGCTAAGACGTGCATAAAACTCTGCACTTTGAATAAAAGCTATTTTTATCAACAAGAGATTTCTTCTGGAACAAATAGGAGTGAGGGAGCTTTTGCTAAGTGATACTGTAATGTCCAATATTCAGTGCCATAACAAATCAAATCTTACTGTCATATCAGTACCCAGTTCCCGCACAGAAGCTTTCAGTAACAGATCTCAAAGCACTTAATGTTTTATGCTGAAAAGCAAACTATCTGTACAACAGCATTTAACGCATGGTACGCCGTGAACTCCACATCAGATTTCTACAGTATAAAATTTACCAAAGCATAAGAAACTACAGCTCTATATATTCCCTTAAAAGGGCAAACAGTGAAACATAAAAGGGGAAAAAAATAAACTCTAAGTGTATATTTTGAGATAAAAACCCCATGCCACTTAACTTCGCACCATGTTCTTGAGAAACATACACATGCAACTAAAAACTGTACTGGTTCCCAAAATTTATTGAAAACAAAAAACAAAAATAAAAATAAGTATGACCCTTAAGTTTCAATTCTGATTTCCTTTCAGGGCACATTAATTCCACTTAAAAATACGCCACTATTAAAATTTTAAAAGGCAAAGAATGAGATCAACTGGCATCCCTTTCATAATTTCTAAATTCGTTATATTCCACATTTTACTTTTTTCATGTACCCATTTCAGTTACTGTTAAAAACATCTGAAGCAAGGATTCATTCCAACAATTTTTATTCAAATAACTTCAGCGGATTTAGTGAAATATTTAACCTAAGTAGCTCAACACACTCAAGTTTCAACATAGCTGTTTCAACATTCCACTCAATGGAAAATATCATTTTCCCAGTTTAACTGAGGGGTATCTGCAACAGCTTCAGCACTAGCCATGTGAACTGCCGTGCTGTTTACAAGGAGAAGCAGGTAATTCAGCTCCTGCTCTTAGCCAGCTAACCTCGTTAAATGCTGATGTTTATTTGGCAAGACAAACCAGAGGAATCCAATCCTGGAACACGTACACATCGAAGCACCAAAGGAGATTATGTATCAACTAGGGCAGCTGGATACCATTTTATTTTGGCCCAAACTCAAGCAAAACCCAACACAGGCAACCTGACTGGAGAGCCAACAGAAAAGGCCCAGAGCAACAGGAGCCCTAATCCAGGACCTTCATCATCCCCCGCTTAACTGCATGCTGTTCACGAGAACTGTTTTACTCCAACCCCCAGCTTTGCATGGGCTCCTCAGGCTCCTTTGCCAATGGGGATGAAGGCACACAAGAGGAGCAGCCGGGATGGCACGCCGAGGCCAGGGTTGCTACCAGGAACGGGTGTGAGAGAGAATCAGCCACGCAGATAACAAGCATGCTCCTACAATTTAATCATTTCCGAGAAACACATTTGCGGCACCGGGTAAGACGTCTGGACTCTGTCAAAGTCAAGGGATTTAGGCATTTAGGCACCCAAGACACTTCCTTAAATTGGACCTTTGACAGCGTCTGGAAACAAGGCTGGAAACAACTTTAGCTCCGCTTGCTGATCTGCTCACGCTCCCTTGGTGTATCCCATTCTCGATAACCGGAGAGTGGTTCCACCAAAGCACGGCTCAGGGAGGCCAAATTACAGCTGCTCCTCCGGGAGGATTCAAAGCCGAAACCTGTCACCAGAGAGCGGGGAGAGGAGCCTCACGCTCACTGAAGTTAGCCTTCAGGGAGTGACACTGACAACGACGTGTTACCGTACCATTTGCAAGTGCCTGAACAAGGCAAACCAGACTATCTGAAAAGGTTTTAATAGAATTTAATGATGAATAATAAGGATTGTTTTGACTACTATAGATAGGGCATATTACAAATGCTGGTTTCAGAAGGGACAGCAAGAACAGGGAGGTACTTCTCATTGGGTTGCCAATGCAATTACTCCAATAACATTCCCTAGCCTATTTCAGATCTTTCCAGGTTTTAAGAAAAGAAAACTGAATTACTGTAGTCCTCTTTTATTATTCATTTAGTCCTCACTATAAATATCGTAGATAAAGTAGTACTCCCCCTACCAGGTTATAGACAGAATACAAACACGTGCTCATATTTACACTCAGTGAATACATTTCTATGCTGCCACATCACTAAACAGTAGGAACATCTCTCCACCTTATTGGCAACAATTATGATTGCAATGCAACTAGAAAAAATACTTTAAAATTGCTATCAAAAAATCACACTTGGAAATATTGATATAAATTTAAAAGTACTATATAAACTAGTCACTTAATGAAAGTATGATGACTATTGTCCTATACTGTAAATCCACAAACAAGTAACATCTTTACTCTAGCATTTAGAATCCCTAGTTATAGCCCATTCAGTAGTGCAATCTTAGAAAAGTAGAAAGTAAAATTTAAATTTTGAAGATAAACATACAATCTGCATATTCATCTATTGATTAATATGTTAAGTCAAATGTATCTAATGTACCATCAGCAAATGAAATATTTTTTCTACAGAAAACTTACACAAAGCCAGCATTACAAAGCATCAATCCGTGATGTTTAAAAAAAAAAAAAAAAAAATCTATACCATCCTATGCTACTGAGCAGAGATATTTTTGTTAAGCCATCAACTGTAAGCACAAGATCTCAGTCCTTAGCTGTAATGCCTACCTCAAAGCTCATTACTTCATACATAAAATTGGAAAAGGGAGAAAAAACCCTCAACATTTAACTGAACTCAGTTTCATCGATCATTGTAATGCCCATCACTCAATCTTCCAAGGGCCAAACATGAAAGACTGTAGCAGACCCAGTCTCCACCACTCTAAACAGCTTAGGATCATCCCTCAGTTTTGCCGTCTCCTGCTTCCCTCTATAGATCATTTCTAGTCCTGTTTAAGAGCACAAGTCTCAAGCAGTCATCTCTGAAAAAAATCCTGCTGGTGACCTTCTGCTGTTGCCAATAAAACCTTGGTATCCACCCTTCTCCTCTATTTCCTATTTTTACTTTTTTTTTTTCCTTATCTATAGAGAAACTCACTTTCTCATACCATGGCTAAGTCTTCTTTAGAGCTTTTGGACACAGACCTCATCAAACACCTTTCAGAAATCCAAGCAAGAAATAAATGGATCATCCTAATCTTACCAGAGGAACCCCAACAGATTTGTGAAATATGACTGATATTCAAAAACATATCTTATGAGACAGAAAACACATCAACCCCTCCCCACAAGATCAGATTCATAAAAACATCAGCACGTAAGAGCAAACAATTTGAAAGCCTTCCTTAATGTTTGTTCCTTGCCAACTCAGACCCCGCTCCTGCTTACACGCAGTTGTATTGTGTAACAAAATCAGAGCTGGCCGTACCACATTCCTTCTCCTCATTACCGATGTGTGTCATACCAACAATTTCTCCAAAACAGACTTGCCCACAGTCACGCAGGATGCTTGTGACAGGGCCAAAGCACAGCCAGCCACAGAAGGGGTGAAACACCACTTTTCCCTAGAGGTCCTCCAGCTGTTCTGCTGACTTCCAGGAGAGAAAACTGTCTATCCTCCCTCCTTCAAATACTCCTGACTCACACTTCACTCCTAAAATTACTCTGCTTTCTTTTTCAGGGAGGGATTTATTGAACAACCCAGGCTACTATAAGCCACACACTCTCCCGCTGAACACTAGTCTGCTGCTCTTTGAAAGGACAGTCCTATTTGCAGCGTAAAAAACCTCAGGATTCATTACTCGTTTTCTTCCACACAATGTCTAGTTCTGTTAACCAGAATATCATCATTAAATATAACTGCTTCTACATTGATGAGATTTACCTTCCAAACTGAATTAAAAATTATGTTTGTACTTGTAAAGTATCTACACCTTACCACAGTTAGATCACTGGGATTTCTGTAAGTTATGCTTATATCCTCTACTGGAACTCCCTTTTTTAAAAAAACTAGATGTTATTTCTTAATTTCTTTAATCATCTATCATCTTAAAAGGTTTTATTAAAACAAATTTTTGAAAGGTACTGCCTTAATTCTGTCTACACGAAAGCTTGTTGCCATGTCACTAATTTACTGCTTCCAAACTTCTCCCATTAAATTAATTCACTGTGTTACAGATGTTGCTATTGATTTATCTACTGAACTAAACACATAATGAAGCAGAAGGTAAAACCAACAAAAAACCTATTGCTCTCCCCATCTTACTAATTTTGTCATGGCTCCAAGAATAATTCCCACAACAGCAATAAAAAGCCATATGCCTTTTCACTTCACTCTCTCTGTAAAACCAGCTTTTTTAGCAGCAGAATTAAGCAATAAGTAGTGACGAAAAGATAAACCTGAAAACAAATTTAAAGAAAAAAATTACTT
>VZTL01006984.1:1966-17063 GCA_013400535.1 Scopus umbretta
GAAGTAATTTTCAGTTAGGTGTTATTGAAGGGTTTATTTTAACAATTTAGGTGTATATAAGAATTTACAGAATTATAGTGTAAATTCCCAGTTTAAAAGGAGAAAAAATACATTTTTGTTTTAAAAGTTATTTGAAAAAAAAAATTGACCATATAAAGCAAAACTTTGGAGGAAAATCCCACACTGAATTTGACATAAATTGAAAACCCCTCTGTTCCTCTTCCTTTTAAAAGCTTCAGCATGATGCAGAATTTAGGATTTTGAAAATGCAAATGATGGTGTTTGTTTATCATGTTAGGCATGAGTATTTGAAGTCCCCTTGCAGGCAATATATGGATAACAGAGAACTGTGAGAAAGCATCATGCTCCCTGTGGAAAACAATGTTCCCTGTGGAGGCTGTTTTTCCAATAGAAATAATTCTCAACTGTCATGTCTTAAACACACATGCAGTGGTAGACCAGGGAGAAGCTACATGCTAAAAGCAAAGAAGCACTTGGGAATTATTTGTTCTTTCAGCCTCTTGCTACAAAGAGTGGTAAAGGACAGATGAATCTGGGGACATTTAACAGCCAAAGATCGTTGACTATATAATATACAGATTGAGCCACATCTGAACCCCGTTTAATCTACTTCTAGCAGTGGAAGGCTGGTCCCACAAACTTTACTTTTGTGCAATCCTGTCAGTTACAGTTTGTCCCTAAAATCACGGTGGGTGACAGGGTTAGCATACTTCAAAGCAGGTTTCTGCTTGCACTTTCTATCATAATTTTGACTTTTCTGTTCCAGCTGAATCCTGCAGAGGGTCTTCATCCAGAGTGTGAAACCTACTTGCCTGCACGCATGAGGCTGGAGGCCACCTCTGTCCAAAGCCCTTCACTCTAGGCTTCAGGTGAGACAACAGTATTTGTACGACAGGGGACATACTTTACATAAAGCTAAGGAAATGGCCTTATAAAGATAGGCTTCACTAAAAGCAAACAGTCGATTCCTTTGTCCCTTTATGGGTCCCCAAAAGTTGTCAAAGAAAATGTGGCTGCAGCTTTAAGGAGGGCAAAGAATTTCCTTTTCAATGAGCCATGACGCCTGAAAGAGGCAGCCCTTAGCCATGCCCTAAGAGCGTGTCTGGTACCACATTATAACTGAGCTTAGTGCTTCTGGTCACAGACCCCTTTCTCAGGAAAGCTGTGTGATTAAGGATCTAATTACGTTGTTTTCCCTATACTTAGTCTGTATGCCCCAACCTGACATTAGAAGTCTAATTTGTTTAAGCAAATGAAAGATATCTGTCCTGGCTAATTTATATTTGGCAACACTGCTGTAGAAATTTTTCAAAGAAAACATTGCTTCCCTCTTCTTCCCAGAGGCAGGTAAATGTGATGTGAATGACAAGCTGATTGCTGGTACCAGGCTAAGAATGAGGTGGGTGAGGCTGAGACTCTACTATGGAAGCACAGGGGACAAAATGTCTTAGCAGTAACGAGCATGTTACAAACTCTTTGCACCACTAATGCCAACATTTAAAGGCTACATGAAATTCAAGGGAAAAGGTCACTAGGAAACATCGATTATGGAATTTGAATGGCACTTTTAATTAAATTAAATCTCATAAAAAAGAAGTTTAGGTTTCTATCTGAGAGATTGTGAGCGAAATGAAATCAGATCTTGTAGTTGGCCATTTTTCTCCTCACCTCTTCTATAACAATAAATACAAGGACATTCTGTTAAATTCCATTATGATTTCTCTCTAGTTGTGGCAGCCTGACTCTCTGCCAAATCTCCTGCTGGCAAAATTCCACTACACAACTGGAGAAATCCTTTGGTTATATGAGCAGAAAGCTTGGCTCATAATCCCCAGTCATAAACAAATGTAATTGCAATTTCTGAGGTGTGCCCAAGATGAGGAAGATTATTAAAGTGCAGCGCTAGGAGTAAGGCTGCTATTTTAGATAGGAGTTTTAATACCATTTGTCTATTCAAACCTACTATTTGTCTATTCAAACCTAGTAGGAGTGGATAAAGCAGTAAATATTTGAAAGTCAGGAAAAAAAAGGGGGCAATCCTTTTAATTTCATGAAATTGCACAGGACATGGAGACCTTTCTGGAGGTAGAGGGAGGGAAATGTTAACTATTGGTCATAGAACTCGGAATTACCCCTCTTAAGAACAGAAATGTGGCATGTCTGAGAAAGAAGTCCTTCCAGCAGGTCCACACATGTTGGAGTAAGGAACTCAGTGTTCCACCACCAAGCAAATGTCTTGTTTAGCTGTACAACTTTTTTCAGTATTAAATTCAAACATTGTATTTTATCTGTGTTTGCAGATGTGGAACCAAGTTTCTGTTGTAGGGGAATTTGGACTTGTTTTATGCAAAGGTACTTTCAAAGTTGTGAAAGCAGGACTATGATGAGCCCCTCCTAGTGTCACTAAATAGCACGACATCTTGCACCAGCCCAGTAACTCCCAGTAAGTATGTACCTGGAGTGACTATAATCTTTTCACCTCCAGTTAAAGATTAGGTGAATCATACTAACAGTAGAAAAATAGAAAAATGGAAGCACGCCTAGCTGTTTCAGGAGGCTGCAAGTTTAAAAGAGCAGTGGGGTATCTTCAGTTCTCACTGAGTTCCAAAAGACATTTAGGTTCCTACATTTCTCCATCACATATGGAATAGGGCTCATTTGGAAACGTTGCTCATGCCAGTGTATAGCTATTTTCCTGCAGTTATTTTATTTAAACAATTGTGTTTGTCTAAAAAGGTGTAATTTCTCCTTTTTTCTTTTTACTGTCATTCAGTTGAAATATTTGACTGTTGTAAACAGCTTTATCACCTTTCGTCTTACAGGTTAGTGTCCAGATATAAGTTTCAAAATTATACAGTATTAGGAAAGAAATAAAAACATGACAGAAGAAGAATGAAAGGAAAATGATTCTATAGGCTATTAAACTCTGATTTGTCCCTTTTATTTGCACAAGTAGTATGGTGTAGTAAAAAGCATGTAGATTTGGAAAGGAGTACTGAGATACTAAAACCCAGAGATTGACCAGTAAGAGTAAATGAGAATTTAGGATTCTGGCACTGAAAAAGTCATTAATTATGAATGTGAGGAAGCTGCAAATGAGAAGGAAGAAACAGAAGAAAGATGGGTGTCATAAATGATGTTTTGTGTAATCTCTGTGTCATTGTTAACTGAACACTTCACAACCTCACCCTAAGATGAGTTACTTCATCCTGCCACACTCATGAAAATTGAGTGATGAAAACTTAACTGGACAATGGAAATCAAAAATCTAGAAAAGAGAGCATAGTGAACTATTCACTATCTTTTTTTTTTGGCTTTATGTAGTTAAATTTTGACATTACAGTGTACGCCCTGAATAAACAGTTATATGAGGAGGAACTATTCAGAGCATAGTTTTGGTTTATTTACACTTGGTATTTTCTATATGGCTGTGTTCTACTGAATTCAGTCTTCTGTGGAAGAAACAAGAAAGAATTTGCTTCCTCTGTTTTCTAGATTTCTTTTTCCAACTGTCTGTCACTTAATAACATTCAAATTCCACATTCGGTGTCATTTCTGAAGGCATGGCTAAAAAACCCTTTCATCTTGTGAAGGCATTGCCTCTAACGAAAGCATGCGAGGACTGGGTGCCCTGGCCTTTCCTCCTGAGACCAACAGCACATGCACCCTCCTATAGCACCAGGCTCATGCCAAATCCTATGATATCTTGATTGCATGACATGCACAACATCCAGGCAGGTGACAAGAGGATCCACTTCTAGTCAGATGATGTGGGGAGAGAGTTTAACAAAAAGGAGGCTCCCAGAAATAATTTAGCTATCTTCCACCTCACTCCACACCCATTTCTGAAATCTCTTGGGAAAAAATTGCAGGCTGGGTTATCTGCTCTAATGGTCATGCCCTGCCTAAGGGCTATATGGAGATGATGGACTGAAGCATATGCAGCACCATGGGAGTGGTTCCTTGTATTAGCTGTAATAGAACAACTAAAGGTTGTATTATCCTTGACTTTGAGGATTGTCCATGCATGAGGGTTTGAACCCTGCTGGTCATGCAGTGCTGCTAAATATGCAAAATTTTGTTACACCAACAATGCCTATGCTATGAGGCAGAGGACTTTGTTTCTCAGAGTATTCAGTCTAATAACTTTCATCAGCACTGAACAACCTTGAAGGAGAAGTGTCATTTGTTTAATTCAAAAAAAAAAAAAGATTGTCACCTTAAGAATGTTAGAAGACAATCAGTGTCTGCCTATTGTAATCATCTTTTACAAGAGAAATGACACGTCCCAATCAGACATCCTTTGAGAACATGACCTCTTTTATCAAAACACTTATTAGAGTCGACCAGTGGTCCTAGAGGCTACCTAATGAATACAAATCTCCTTGCAACGTAAAAACATTCTTGTTGAAAGCCTTCTGCAGCCCCTGGCAGGTTTGAACACAGGTTTTCTCTCCTGCTATAAGTGGAACTTTATTCTGCAATTATGTCTTTGGAAGTTTCTGTGTATATTGATTAACAAAACCTCACAGCAGTCTCCTGAGTCACTGGTTGTACCTTGCTGGGTCCCCACCAGGGATACAGACGCTGAAGTCACTAGGGGCCTTTGGGGTCTCGGGAACTGAACTGCAATGAGTAGGTCCCCAATCCTGACTGAATACGGGCATCTGAGAGGTTTTCCCTTATAGCATGCTAGATGTCTCTAAGCTGTTTGTAGTACCTTCTGTGAGAGCATTTGTTCCATCCCTATCACAGGACTGAAACCTTCACATGAAAGAATGAACGCAATGGAAGTGTATGATGATAGAGTGAAAAGAGGGAGAGAGGAAGGAAGACCAGGGAAAAGAGAGAAAAAAGAGGAGGATGAAAGGCTTGCAAATGGGGAGAGAAAAAATGAAAACCAGGAAAATGAGGTGTTCTGAAGCTTTTACAGGCACAACATAGGTTTTCCCTGATTTGTTCAGTGGCTGTAGTTGGTGAATTACCCCGTGCTTAGAACTTCAGAAGTTTCAGTTGGTTTCTGGCCACACAATAGCTGGAAGCAGCCTAAGATTAGCAAAGATCCTTGTCCTTTTCATGTGTAGGAAGAAAGACTTGAGCCTCTTGATAGAGGAAGACTGATGATTTTTTTCTTTTGCCTTTTTTTCATTCTAACAAAAATTAACAACAAAAATTGCTGTTGCAGGCACATCATTAAGTAACAGAGCTCTGTCACCTGCCTCTACTTTCACATCTCACCATAAATTCTACCTTAGGAAAGCTATATGGTAGATCTTTATAGAGAATATTAGTGGAAGGATGAAATACCATTAAAAACTTGCTTTCTCACTGTGCTTCAGGATGCTCCTGCTCATCCTAATGCTTTTAAGTACAATTTAGTGTAGTAGCATATTAATATCAGATAGTAACTCTAAGAGGAGACTGCATCCTGCTTCCAGAGCACTTAGCGGTATTGTGCTTTCTATCTGTAAGCGATATAAGCCAGTATATGACATGAGAACACAGTGTTATACTGTGACACTGTGTTACACCACCACCACACTGAGATGCAGCCCCATGGTGTTATCACATTGTTGAGCTTAGTCCTGAAAATAAACTCTCTAAAGGTTACAATTATAAATAGACCTGGTACACTGCCTTATCATCTCCATAGCCTGAGCTGAGGGGTAGCATCTGGTGCTTGCAATGAAATGAGATTGACTGCATATTCCCAGCCTGCTAGAGCACATCACAGCAGTGCCACCAGGGCCCTGTGTTTTGCCAGCTGTATGATAAATTGGATGTTCCACGTGTTGGAATCTGGGATGAATTCTGTCTATACTGGAGAGTGGCATTGTTTTAACCAGCTCAGTAAAGATCTAACAACTCTTTGGTCACAGTACTCTTAGGTCTCGCAGTGGGCAGAACAACCCACCGTGTGCAGTGCCAGGTAACGGGAGCAGTAACACAGCTCAGGTCTTGCTGCCTGCTTTGCCAGTGCCACAGCTCTGGAAACCCCAGGCTGCTGCTGCCAAGGGAAAGAGTAGAAGGCACCTAAAAGCAGATACTGCTGCAGTGATGGCTCCTGACAGAAGCAGTAGCTGCTGACTGTTTTCCCAAGGCTCTCACCCTCTGGCTCCCCCTCCTAGTTATGCCTTTTTTCCTCTACCTGGTCCTGGTCCCTGTGCTAGGGGTAGCAAGTTTTGGTCTTGAGAAGCTATAATCCAGCTCTGAATTTTGTGCATCAACACCACATAGTCTCACTGAAAGATTACACTGTTTAATGAGTACTGGTACCCTCAGTTCAATATCTATAGGTACTGAAAGATGAATGAGTAATAGATAGTATTTTTTTTAATATGCATTCATATTGTATGCCCTATCTGCATATAAATTTTGCACATAACGATCTAGGAGACAGAATATCAAATGGTTTTCCAAAATAAAGGCATATTGTATTAAAGTATCTAATGTAGATTTCCATGAAATGTTGCTCTCCCCAGAAACCCCATCTGACTTAAATAGAAACACTACCGTCCACGAACTAAGGAAAAACAAAAGACTGCAAATACGGATAACAGTTCTGTGATATGTCTGATCTGGGGAGTGATATCCTCTAATGTGGCTACTGGGAGAGCTGTTTGATTTAATTTTATTTAACATATTCATTAATACAAGAACATAAACAGCTTAGAAATGAAACAATGTGAATATATTATAGGAAATAATAGAGCAGACGGAACAGTAATACAAATTGGCTTGAGCTCTGATTTGGGAAAACACTTAAGCAGTCACTTATTCAGGCAAATGTTTGAAATTACGTGTCAAATTTTAGGAATATATCTCTAGAGCTGGCAGTGGCCAGGATATTGATGGTAGACATTGCACAATGACACCTCTTTTTGTCGTATGTCCTTGTGAGTGCACTTTACCACAAGAATGAGAGGAGGGGGGGAGTATTTTCCCCTTAAGCTGTGAATTCTGATGCTGTAACTTTGACTTAAAACTCAGGATTATGATTAAACATCTTTTTAAACACTTTCTTCAAGGGGATATTTTCAAGAGTTGGGTTCTCAGGAGATTTGGAATCAGAGCAGGAGAAAAACTATATCAATTGTCAAGTTTGAAGAAAAAGAGAATACAAATATGCAATGAAAATGAGAAAAAGGGTAGATTAAGAGAGGCCTGAGCAATAGGGAACATTAATGAGATAGTATATTGCACTGCAATATAGATACCAAGGAACAGTGTGATTTTAACACTTTCCTTAGAAAGGTCATTTACCAAGCAATAAGCAGCAGTTGCCCTCCCACACCACTTGATGACACTACAATATGGACTAGCATATTTCCCTCAATGAGCCAGGTGGAGACAAACTACAGAGGGCTCCACAAAGATGACAATCTCTCCCCCCAAAACCCTGGGTATGTTAATGAGAACTGATCACTCACAAACTTTGCTAATGTTAGTATGTGGGTAAGAATGATAAGCACCTGGCATAAGGATCAGAACTTCAAATGATCTGGTACAATGGGGAAAAAAAAATGAAATCATAAAATAAAATTTAATAAAGGCAAGAATGAAGTGTTACATAAAGGAAGTGAAAATTAGATGGATAAACACAAAATGAGGAATAAAGTGCTTGTGGAGAAGAAGATCTGGATATTAGTAAGAGCCAATGTACAATGTTGTTCTGAAAAGATAAATTTTATTATGACGTGTAAATCTGCAAGTTGAGGAAAATAATTATTCTAGTTCCTTACAATAATGAGTACTCAGTTGGAATACTACATTCTATTTAGCACATCACTTTCAGAAATGCATAGAAGAATTATCAGGGGTCCAGGATGGTAGAATTAAACTGATCAGAGGTCAAGAAATCATGCAATAGAGGGAAAGTTGGGAGAATTGGATTTTTTATTCTAGAGAATCTTGAATTTCAGAAGGTTGTTTCAAAGCGTGAGAAATTGTTCTCTACACTCATAAGCAATAGCACAAGGAATAATTACTTTGACCTGCAGCAAAAGAGATTTTGGTTCCTAATTAGGAAAAGGTTCTAACTAAAAGGAGAGTTAAACGCTGGGTCAGTGTACCAAAAAAGTTTTGTAGCATCTCCATCGATGGAGGTCTTCAATGTCAGGTTATACAAATGTCTATCAAGGATAATCAAGATATCCTCGATACTTCTTCCAGGAAGGAAGAGTAAAAACATCATGTGTCCCCTTCTAGCATCTACTGGTACAATTTCTAAAAGGTCTAATCATGGCACCATGAAAATGCTTGCAGGAAAACCCTGAAAGAGAAAAGGCATACACCAGGGAGTGGTTTAATAGCTCTTGTGAGTGGTTTAATAGCTCTTTTCCATTTTTACTCACTGTGATTTTCAACTTTACCTTATTGAGCTTGTTTGGCATTTGTAAGGATGACTAGCAAATTCACACATGATTTTAGTACAATGAATGTCTATGAGTGCACAGAACAACAATGCTATTTTATATCAGAGTGGGTTAAATTATATAAAAAAAGTAATTCTTCGATATGAAGAAGGGGGTTCTTTCATATAACATGTGAACATAAGGGAAGAAGCAAAGAGATTCCTTTCACAATTTCAGAGTAGCTATGTAATGCCATCTGCATGTACCTCTCTTCCTAGAAAATCCTGGAATGAGCTCAGGAAGGATAAAGTGGAGCATCCAGTGGTAGAAGACCTACAGATGTGGTGGTGGTGGTGGTGGCTGTAAAAGTGAGGAGAACAGAACAAAAAAAAATAAAATTTCTGGTGTGGGTATGATTGAGTTTGTAAACCATATTGTCATAATTTGAGGAAGTTACTTGCATGCATCTTCTAAAAGGTAACTTAAATGACTTGCAGTCATTGGAAAAAGAATTCTCTGCACAGAGCTCCCTGTAGTTTCTGAGCTGCTGGAAACATTATGGGATAGTTTCTTGGCTACAGCAAATTGTCCTTTTATTGACTGTAATGGAGCTGTGTCACGTAACAGTTGCTGAGACTCTGACATTAGGACTAGCTAAAGATATAATGCCTTTTGACTTAATGTGATTTCTACTTACAGTCATTTATCTTCACATACAATCTAAAAATACAAGAATTTATCTATTTATGTTTTCTAAATCAAGTCACTTTGTACTTTTACTGGTCTCCCTTAATACTTTTGGCAAGACCAAATAAAGAATTAAATGGGTCAAAGAGTAAAAGGAGATAATGTAAAACTTCCTGCAGAAATCTATGGAATCTGAAACCAAATGCCAGTTCCAATACTTTTAAAATGCCACAGGGCATGGCAACAAAAGTGAGTGACCTCAGACTAAAGCAAAGGCCCCCAGTACTTTTATTTTTTAAGATTCAATTCTTCTGTGACAGAACATCTAAAAACATATTTGGCTGGGCATTACATTCAAATATGTGTCCATTTTGGAAAGGCTATCAGGAGAATTAGGAGTTCAAAGCAATCCTTCGCAGCAGCAGAAAAACTGTAAATTCCAGAAATTGTCAGTATACACACATTAAGATACTGCATGGAACTTATCTGCACTGTAAATTTAAATCTGTCTGGCTTTGTAACATGGAACTCACCTATTGTGGGGTATGCAGAAGAAGGCAGTTTGTAGGCTTTAATAATTCTTCAGTATTTTATATTACAGCAATTTCATTTTGGGATAACCCAAAACCACATGGAGACAAGGCAGTATGAAATCTTAGCACCAAGGAAAGCTTTAGCTGACTCAAGGGAAAGAATAGATAAAAATGGAACTACACAAACTACTGGCCCAATTCAATGGCATTTTTTGAAATCTGTACATTTCAAAAGGGAGAAAATGTCTCACTCACTGTTTTTTTTGCCTGGCATCAGAAAAAAAAAAGTTAGAAATCCAGACTCCATTGCCTGATATCTTGCTTGGATGGATTTATTTTAAAATTAATATGTGACCAAAATAAAATCCTCATATGGCATTTAGTAATTTGAAATCCAGTTTCTCTGCTGGGAAAATAAATCCTTTGACACACCAGAGAGTTTTATACATAGGTAAATATAATTGTAGCTGATAAACAGTGCAAAAGCAACTGCAGCATGTCTTAGTTTTATAAAATAACATGAGTTAGAAAAAGAAGTAAAAAACCACCAACATTTCTTCCTTTTCCAGAAGATCAGTTTTCACATTAAACATCTCAAAGGCACAGAGAACATTAAGTTAAAAAGGGGGAGTAAGATCATTGACAGCAGTATCTTAGTGGGACATTGGTTATCTGCTTATTTTCTGAAAATAATTTATTTATGGAGCTCTAATGTCCAGGGCATTAAGCTGTCTGGAACTGACTGTTAGTTCAGCATCTAGAATAAGGGAAATTTTCTTGGGAACTTTGAGTCCTCCTCGAGTGGCACCATTAATTAAATAGGAATTAGGTATGGCAATTTGGGCATACCTTTGTTAGAAAAAAGCTAACATGCAGAAGTAGCTTGCTCTGTATCTTACAACTAAGACAGAGTATTAGCAGATAATGTGCTGGGGGTTAGGTNTTATTTATGGAGCTCTAATGTCCAGGGCATTAAGCTGTCTGGAACTGACTGTTAGTTCAGCATCTAGAATAAGGGAAATTTTCTTGGGAACTTTGAGTCCTCCTCGAGTGGCACCATTAATTAAATAGGAATTAGGTATGGCAATTTGGGCATACCTTTGTTAGAAAAAAGCTAACATGCAGAAGTAGCTTGCTCTGTATCTTACAACTAAGACAGAGTATTAGCAGATAATGTGCTGGGGGTTAGGTTATGTTCCAGGCTCAGAGTCCCAGATCATAGACATTTTCTTTTTCAAAAGCAGAGGCTACTAAAATGCTTGCCTCAATGCAGAAGCATATCAAGCTCTTCACAGACACACTTTGCCCTGTTGGTAAAACTCCTGCTGAAATCAACAAATCAGCGCACAATAACTTCCACAGAACAATCTAAAGTCTCAACAAAGAAGGTGGCAAGGGAGAAGAATGTGCGCAATCTCTTCTTTCAAGTACCAAGGGAAAGATGCACATCCCAAGCACCACCAGAACATTCTCTCCGTTACAATATCCATTGGGAGCACTCAAAACTGTCTGAAGATAGAGTTGCTTCAGCTGACCATCCTCATTTTCTGCCTAGAAGCCAGTTCCTGCTCAGTATCTAAGCAGTTAAGCAGGACAAGCCTTCTTTACGAACCATATTCGCCACCTAGAAGGATACCCCTTCATGTTAATATCCAGACAAAAGAATTTGTGAAGAGCACCCTTATAATGCATATTTCAGTCCTAACAAAATAGTTTGCTATGTCCCTTGAGTAAGCAAGCACAGAGATCTTTAAGGCAGAATAGTTTGTTGGAGGTAGACCAGTTATCTTCTCCACTTCTGTCAAAATCCATAGCTTTTTGAACTAAGGAGACCTTCAGATGCCAGCAGGGACAGTCCATTAGAACAACCTAACCAAGTTGCAGGGAAGCATGCCCTGTTATTTTCTCACTCTGTATAGTTCCAGGCAATAATGTTATCATCTGCACCCTGACCCAATCCAAGGCCTTTTGAGGGTATACAGGACAAATGGGAGCATATGGATCACAGTTCAGAGTTCAAGTCTCTTATGTCACCCTCAAAAGTGCTGTGCAAAATACCAGACGTTCTGGCCTGTTGGCAGCTCAGCTGTCATTATTACCCTCATCTGTTGAGCTACAACCATCAGTAGGTCTCTGTCACTAGGATATTCTGCCCACCATCCCTTGCTCTTCATACTTCATCATAAGCCTCATAGCAAAGGGCTGTGGGAAGGTACCCGTTTCCAGTTGAAACAAATGTTCATTGGAGTTTGGGGCTAGAAAGAGAAGACAACACACAAAACAGACTTCAGAAGTGATTTTTCTTCTCCTTCAGTGGGAAACTGTTTAGTGTTCTGAAAGTTATATACCTTATTGAAGATAAATAAGTACCTAGGGTCCCTCTAGAGTAAAGGACAACACAGAGATGCCTCTAGATGGGAATTCATCCCCTCTTCTTAGCCCCACCATAGGATGGAATTAATTACCCCAGGGGATGTTTCTTTACTATAGAGAAACCCTAGCCAGACCTTGCAGACTGGAAGCCAAACTTGTAAGTAGACTTTGAAACCTGACTGGGAGGAGTCCCACCTCCAATACTTAACTGGAGTATCTCACTGGACTCAGTAGATTTCGCTTTTGGATCTTCCCACTACAAAGAGGAGACACCATCACAACTGTCTTATGAAAGCCTTGATGCTTACTAAATAGTAAAGCTATTGTTAATTTTCTTTGACATTAGCAAGTGCTTTTAAAGCACATAGATTTATTTGCTATTGTTAAGTAAAATGTCAACCTAGCCTGTGATTAGAAAGCTTTCAAGCTAAAGGTGTTATTTCCTTCTCTCCATTATGTGTATGAGACAGAATTCACAGTTGGTGGAAATGAGATGGAAGAGAGTTCTGGAAACAAAACAGAGTAATAATGGGATTTTTTTACGCTCACTCCAAAGATCAGTAGTAACCACAAAAGCCACACTGTAAAAGTATAAAGTAGAGTTCTAGTCCACTTTGCTGGCTTTTGTAGATTTCTATGCCATATTTGCTCAGTGCACAAGTAAAAAGACAATCTGAGTGTCTACAAACCCTGCAAACCCAGCCTCACTTCTAAAACCTGTAATAAAAGTGCAGTGACTAAGACATAGCTGACAATTTTGCTGATGGTGCATACATCAGCACAGAACACAGCTCATTCTTTCAGATTGTAATAGCTCTGCATTGCTAACAATAGAAAATCTTGGTTTGGTCGGTAAATGAAGCAGAAATCTTCAAGGACACATACATAATGTGGATCAAGAAATGCCTTTTTCGCACTTTAGACTGAGACTACATTAACTGTGTAGACTTGTGCTCTGCTGTTCCTTCATGGCATTGGTAACAGTATTGCTCCACCACAGCCCATCAAAAGCAACTGCTGAGGAGTGCCTATAATGAAGATCTTTGGTGCAGAGGAGCAGAAAGCTCCTCCTGTACATCTTCAAGAAGGCAGCAAGCAGTATAAGCATGAGTGGCCTGATATTATCTCAGGCTGGGAATCAGGGAAGATCTCTCCTGTCACCTAGCCCCCAAAGAAGCAAACTGCATCACAGGTGCTGTAATAAGGAGTAGGAAGGAACATGCATGCCAGTCATGATTTCTAATCTCTGAGTACAAAACACAGCAATGAGATGGCTACATCCTTTATGCAACTATAGAAAGAAAGGAAGAGCAATAATTCAACTTGTGAATAGGTTCTGTTCCTATTTAAAACTGTCTTTCATCTTACTGAAGACCTTCAAGAGAGTGTTAATTTCCTTATCCAATAAGGTAATATTGAACAACAAACAGAATTTTAATCTTGGCAGCTCCAGCTGGGGAAGAAGCCGTTACTGAGAACTCATGTTTATTTACGATCTTGGTTGTTTGGTGTTTTGTTTTTTTGTTTTTTTTTTTTTCTGAAAATGGGAATAATAATCCAGTAGGAAAAAAATCTCTATCAATCAGATACAAAATCTAGTACTCCCAGATCCTGTAATTTTAACGTGAGTCATATATTTGTTCTTTTTAGTTTTTTCTCCCTTAAAATCCCAGTTCTGTGAATCAGGTAATGATAGCATCTAATATTTTGAAAGAAAGTAAGTTTCTAGTCCTCATTCTGCTCTATCAAAACATTCCAACATCTGGAAGGAATTGAGAACACCAGCATGTTTTACTTTAAAATATGCTTGGTGAGGGACAATCTTCAGCAAAACTGATCTGGGGAGGCTCCCGGGCTGAGGTGAGGCTGAGTCCATATCTGATGTTTGTAGAAGGGAATCACAAAGGAGCCATCTAATGCTAGATGAAGCCTTAACACTGCGTAAAGGTTTCTGTGTTGCTACCTAGTGACCTATATATGAAGTGGCTTGTGCTTCTAGTGAGGAAAGACAGCAACCCTTACTGTGGTGACGGTGGCATAAGTTAAAACCTATACTCTGTTAGCTTACATGCTAGCAGAAAATATTTCCTTTGCTCGTCTCTACTCCTTTTTCTTTCCATGTGTGTATGACGAAAGGAGAGAAGGGAAAAAGGGAATTCTAATCTGTATTAACGTGCGCTATACTGAATAGATTTAGAAGCATCCCTCTTGCCATATTAAACTGGATTAGGCTGTTGGATCAGTTTTGCAGTTTGTTGTACCCCGTTTTGTATGGACCAGTTTCAAGCAGTTGCTACGTTGTTTATCCATCCATTGCAGAATGGAAAGGGTAGATTTATAACCCTTATAAAATCGGCAGGTTGAAAAGGGCAACTTCATTAGCCAGTTTGCAGTATGCTTTACACTTTGCAAACTAAACACACCAGCTGGAACTACTTAGCCTGCTAACAAATATCCATATGTCATGAAATTTCATAAACAATGGAAATGGTCATTTTTTCCTTTTGGTTCAAACTGTACTTTTAAAGTATGTTTGCATTTTTAAGAGACTGTTACAATGAGACAGAGAGCAGCTGGAGTTAAAGCTACAGCTATAACACGTGAATAAGCAGTTGTCATGGTGTATTGTAATTCAGCACCAATCACAGTCTAAAAATAAAAGCCATAAATAAGGGGAAAAAAAAGCCCTAAACCCATAAAAGTTAGCACAGAGTTTCTTAAAGGAACCTGAGGGAGTAGGAATACACTTTCTTCTTCAGAAAGCAAGGGAAAAACAGGGGCAATGACTACACCCTACTGTCTCTGGGCATGTCTAGACAAATAGGTACAGGCAGATCTGAACCCTTTGCTCCAGGAGTTGTTTGAGGGCAATGAAAGATACATTACTGGGTGAACATTATTTTCAAAAACATAAGGGATCTGCTTGAGCGTAATCCACTTAGCCAGAATTTAACACACTACACCACAAAGCTCTTTTGAATAAGGGGGAGCATTCATTTGTTCCTGATTAAAAATATGGTGCTTAGAAACAGTGATTTGGTGACTCCTGGCCACTTTGGAATCCAAAAAGTTTCTTTGATGACATTAGGTCACCAGCAAAAAAATGACACCCTGTGTGCTTTCTTGCTC